>JAUZND010061274.1:0-18170 GCA_034780555.1 Coelogynopora nodosa | reverse complement strand
GCGGTGGCCTCGTATCTGCGGGGGCTTCGGCTTCCCTGACGGGGATACCGCCTGAACCAACCAACCAACCAACCAACGTCAACGGACACGCTTTAGCCGGGAACCACTACCTGGAAGAAGACACCAGAGACACACCTATTGATGAAGCGAGCGAAACACACAACTTTCTTGCAGCTAATGATAGTTACGCTACAAGAATCGAACCCCGCTCAGGCCTTCCAAGCTTTCCAGATGTCACACTTCACCACAATAATTGGATCGACAAGATCTCGTGGCGTACAACTGACAGCCTTGGCTCAGAACACCTACCGATCCTTATAGAAGTCCGAAATAAAATAAACCACTTCGCGAAAAAACTCGTTGGTCCTTTAAGAAAGCCAACTGGGAGTTATTCAAATCCGACCTAGCCAACTAAATTGCCACCCTTGATCCCAACACATCCCCCAACACCAAAAACCGCCAGAGGGTCCAGAAGGCACAGACAATCATGGTGGACGAAAGAACTGGATAAAGAGATCACAGCTAGAAACGCTGCTGCAAGCAACGCTTCACAATCCGGGGACAACCTCCAAAGATTGAAACTTTTGACTGAACAAGCAAGATCCACCATAGAGAAAATTAAAACCGAAAGCTGGCAATCCTAGGCCTCTTCCCTCAACGCCCACAGTAACCCCACGAAAGTTTGGGCAACCATCCGTAGCCTCGATGGCCGCACCTCCAAGCCTACCTCCTCGTCCGCCATAAGCGGTGGTACTAAAACCATAGTGGGAGAAAAGAAAATCACCAACGCTTTCATCAATAACTACATCAGCTGGCGAGTCCTCCCAAAAGACCCCACAGACACGCACATGAAGAGAGACACTAACTCCAAGCTGCACCATCCTTGCAACTCCTGCAACAACAACAAGTCCGACGTATGCAGCCCTTTCTCTCTAGAAAAACTCAAACCCATTATTAAACGTCTGAAAGCTGGAAAAGCCCCCGGAAGGAACGGCATCATCAACGAAATGCTGAAACAATTGGGAAAAAAAGGAATCTTAGCCCTTCTCCAAATTTGAATCTTTTCTGGTCCTACTGCACCTGCTATAAGAACTGGACAAGCGATGACATCATCCCGATCCAAAAACCGGGAAAACCTCCTGACTAAACATCTTCCTATCGCCCAATCTTACTCACATCCTGCGTGAGCAAAGTTATGGAAGCCCTTGTGAAGAACAGACTCTAAACCTACCCCAGAAAGAAACCAAAGGCCTCCTCTCCCCTTGTCAAGCAGGCTTTTGAAGCCTTCAATCCACTGAAGACCAACTGACCCGGATAATCCAAATGGTAGTGGACGGCTTCCAGAAAAAGAAACCCGCCCTGAGATCTATCTTCACCCTCATTGACTTCACTCGTGCTTTTGACACTCTCTGGCGAACAGGTCTTTACCAAAGCAATTTAGCTTTGAACATTCCCACATGTTTCATAAAGTGGATCAAATCATTCCTCTCTAACAGAACAGCAAGGGTTCTCTACGGCAACCAACACTCAAACGACCGAACTATAGATAAGGCCTTCCTCAAGGTTCAGTTTTACCTCCGCTTCTATTCCTCATCTTCATCAACGACCTGCCCTCTTACCTATCGACCGACAGTGAGGCTTCTCTTTTTGCAGACGATGTAGCCACCATCTCCCAAGGCACCACCGCATCGTCTAAATAGCCGAAGAAATAGCTTAGCGGGTCCTCGACGGAATCAGCTCCTGGGCCACCAAGTGGAAGTAAACCATCTCAACAGCCAAAACAGAATGCACCCATCTTTTCCCATGGAACAAAGAAAAAGCTTTCCAGGTTTCCCTCACTCTGCTCGGAAACCCAGTCATCACCAACCCTTGTCCAATATTCCTAGGCCTCAACTTCGACAGAGAGTTCTCCTTCCCCAACCATCTGGCGAAGATCCTCAAAAAATTCGCTACCAGAATCAACCTACTCCGAGCTATCGCTGGCCGTAAATGGGGATGTGATTCCAGCACTATAAGACAAATCTATCTAGGCTATGTCAGAGTTGCGATTGTTTACGAAGCTGCCTTCTGGGTAAACAGATTGTCCCCCTCTAACATCCAAAAGCTCGAAACAACATAAAACAAGGCTTCCAGAATCAGAACAGGCTGCATCGCTGGCAACCCGACGATTCCTCTCTTCACGGAAGCAAGACTCCTCCCCATCTCTACATGGGTCAAAAAGCTCACGGGTACTGTTGGCAAACACTTCCTCCGACTTCCGGAATCCAACTCCATCAAAGTCATCGCACATGCCCCGAACATCCCCTCTAGGCTTAGTGAAAGGAAATCCAGCAACTGGAGATCCTCCGCCAGAGCCTCCGCGGATTCAGCTGGCCTCTTGAACCTCCCTAGACTAGCCCACACCACAACCCCGGCTGTCCTCCCCTGGGAGCTGCACTCGAACTGGAAGGTCTGAGTGAACCCGGAAATTTTCAACCTGCTAAACAAGTCTCTAAACCCAGCTGGCCGAGTCACGTCTAGCTTCACAGCAGAAGCACGTGCACTCAATCTCGCCCTTGATCTTATCCACTCAAAAGATCAATTCAACCCACCCCATGTGATGTGCCTGACCGACTAACAATCCGTCTTCATGGCTCTCACTCAAGGCCCACATCAAAAAACCGATCCCCTCATGTCTCCTATAATATGGAACCTTTCAGCTCTTTCAACTAGGGGAATCCACACCACCCTAGAGTGGATCTCCGCCTACGTGGGCATTCCCGGTAACGAAGCCGTCGACGCTATTGCCAAAGCCGGCACCTTGCTGCCATATGAGCTCACCAATATTGATTTCCGCTCTGCCAAGGCAGCTATTTCCCGCGTCTCTACCACTAAATGGACTTTAAGGAAAACTATCCGCCTCATCTCAGGAATAACCGCAGACTGGCATTGGAGGGTGAGCGGTGGCAACTCTATGTCCACCGATATCACCAAGACTTTAACCTGTGCACAGCAAACTATCCTTCACCAACTTCGTACAGGGAAATCTACCCTTACAGCCAAGACTATGGGGACAATCAAATCAGAGGACACCAACTGCCAACACTGTGGCACCTAGGAAACTGCGGAGCACCTCTTTCTCCTCTGCCCCCAGTGGTCTATTCAAAGAATCAAATGCCTCGTTGGCACAACCCCCCCACCGAACATCATTCACGAAGAACCTCTGAATATATTGTTATATCTGGAGAGCATCGGTCGTGCTGAGCGGCCGCGCAACTAGTTGCGGGGAAATCAGAAAAAGAAGAAGACTAGGCCAAAAACGTTCGTGTATGTCTCAAATACAATCCCTATTTTATCATGATAAATTATATATTTCCGCTCGCTTCGTTTTAGCATATTAGACAAACCCCCGCGATAACATAAGTTTGATTAATAAAATGCATTTAATTTCTCGTTTGTGTATTGTAAGTTTGTAGTTAATTATTAATTCACTCCTTTATCAACTGCTAAATTTATATTTAGAAATAATTTTCCACTCTATTTTATCGCTTACCGTACAATGGCGGATTTAGGAGATGGGGAAAATGCGGCTCACCACTTGCCTATATATTTTTTAAATTTTCCATTGAAATCCTTTTTTAAATAGACTACTATTAATTGTGTCCGTTTGTTAGAAACAATTGTGACCCAACCCCCAACATGGTTTCTCTTTCCATACCGCGATTATAGGGTTCTGTCACTGTTATAATTTTTTTTTGTAAATGTTTCGAAAAAGTTTAATACTATAACAAGCTCAAAATTGAGTATTACTTAAATGCATGTTCAATTATTTTATGAAAAATATTAATATAAACAAGTGAAATTTTACAATTTTATTATTTTGCAAATCACAACCCTTCATAAAATTATATAATCTCATTTAATCAAAAGATGCATCGGTTCTATTTTATTTGTTGATTAGGCTTTGGGGGTAAGAAGTAAACAAGAAAGCTAACTTAACCGATCGTATTTAATCTATTTAATAATATAAATAAATAATAATAATGTAGTCTTGCCGAAATATTGAAGTTTACAGTTGATGATTTTAATAATTAAAAAAGCTTAAAAAAATTGAAATAATGTTACTTTTATGAAAACTAATTTTGATAAGAATTATTTTAAATCAAAATATGTTAAACAATTATTTTTGAATAACTTAAGCAATCCACAGATATAGTGAAGTCCATAAATCTTATTAAATGCGCATAATAAAATCCTTACATGAAATTTCAAGTGAGTTACTTCTTAATTTAAATAATGGACATGGCCAATTGCTTTTGATCAAGATAAATAGTTAAACTGCGGACTCAACTAATAACACAAAAGGAACAATAGATGAACTACGTAATTTCCTTGATAAGAATCGCCATCAAATGGCACCCACAATTATCGAATTATTTAATAATTTAGTAGCTCTTTACGCTGTCATCCTGGAACTTAATTTTTGTTTGTATAGCATCAAAAGGCGTTGAAGAGTTTGAAGAGGCAAAATGTTTTATTTATTACATGTAGCTACTGATATATAAAAATATCCCTTTCTTGATATAATAGATGATTTAGTTAAATTTATTTAATGTTTGTATAATAGGGTGAGTTTCTATAAAGCAAGCTATATAGTCCCGTTAGTTTGCTAGAGTCCCAAATTATAACTACACAACTCATATTTGCAGAAATACCTTACTCCATCGGGCTAATTACCTCATTTGAATATAGCCTATATTTTTAAGTCGTGCAATGTGGGGTTAAGGATGGTTATAAGGACTTAGACTGACACAGCTGCTAGCCAAGCGATTAATATAATATTATGAGAAGACCCTAAAATCTAGTATGAAACAATATATAATTTTTAGTAATCTAAATAGCAATATATGGTAAATCTGTAATTATTAAATACTCATTGCATTCATTTAATATAATGTAGTATAATAAAGATTAAATTATTTCTTTTGGGTAAGATTTAATTAATAAAAGTAATATTTCTTTATATATTTAAAACATTAAAAAAATATATGTTTGAAATTTATAGTTAAATTAATTATTTTGAAAGTAAGAATTAACTTTACTGTTCCATAAGTAGGGGTTTAAAAAGCTGAAACATATATGTAAATAATATTTTTCATGTTAATTTCAGACAAAGTTTTTCTAAAGCTTCAAGCAGGATTAGGTCAGCATTAAATACTCATCTCCAAATGATAAAGCAAGTTATTTTGAGAATACACCCCTGACTCATTTTTTTATGTATTTTGTATTAAAATACGCTAGTACTATTGATGCATGTTTTGTGATTTTTATTTCAATAAATAACCGTTTATTTTGTAAAATAAAATTACATGATAAGTATGTACCGAATAAATTACAAAGAGCTGCATAAAATAATAATTGTGCCTTTACATCATTTAATCTGCAATTTTCATAATATAAAATGTTGAATTTTTGGATAAATATTAACATATTTATATAACATTATATTGTTATAATTTTAGTCATTGTGTAAAAATTAGTGGATTTGGGTTTTATTATTAAAAATTAAACGTTTTTTGACCCATATAGCATTTTTGAACATCTTTTTGACGTTTATTGACAATTTGTAGTTTCTAATGCATATTTTATAACTTATTCTTTAATTTTTAATTGATGTAGTAAACCGTGTGGAGTAATGGAAATCCCTATACAAAAAAAATCTGAAATTTACGGTAGTTTAACAAGTTACATTTCGGTTAGTCCCGAGTTTTCGCATGTTTACGCTAAAATTAAAAAAAATTATCCTACATTGTTTGCATCTGTAGTTTAGCATATTTTTATATATAATATTAACAATATTTTTTTTTAAGTTTGGAAAAAATTTACATTAATGATGTGATATTTTACTATGTTTACCAGAAAATGAATAATTAAATAAATATAAAATAAACATTTAATTTATATGCGTATCTAAGATCTCAGCTTAATATTGCAATTTAGTAACCTAGTATCCAAGGCGGATCCAGTTTTTTAAAAAGTAATATTTATTTTGTTCTATCCCTCAACAGAAATTTGGTTCCATTCGACCTTTCTAAAAATCCAAAATTTGCGCCCCTTTATAAATCAAAAGTGCACCTTTTAACTTACATACACCAAACTGAACTGTAATTTTTAAAGTGTAAAATGTTTTTTTGAGAAGTAACCACTAACCACTAACCACTAACTATGTTATAGTTATTTATATGATCATTATTATTATTGATGTTATGTATCCCTTGAGTTGTGTGTCCCCTTCTTTATGTCAAAAGGTGGTGCGCAGCACTCCGATAGTCATTTGCTAGATCCGTAAGTGTGGTTAACCATTGATTTGTTGGCTCCAAAATAGACAGCTATATATTTTACTTGCCAGTTTTGATAAAGTGATTGTTAAAAACGGTATGTAATAATCTGGTAATGAATACCTTTACCATTTTGTTAGTTTTCAGTTAACAAAAAATCAGACATAAATTTTTATCTTGTTATAGTAGGCCTATACAATAATATTATATTGCAGAATTTATAAATATCTATTATATTAAATCCGTGGTTTATTTATTTGCTGATAAGTAATCGAAATTTAAAAGAATATATATATAAATATATGAAATCACTAATTGAAACACATTTGTATTATCAATTATTAGCTACATGCTTGTGCATATATACGTCTAGTTCATGGCCGGCATGGATGCATTCTACATGACAATAGTTATTATATTTTAGATTATTTTGTTTTCAAAGTTAACTATAAGCGTTGTTCCTTTACCTCATTAAAAATGTAAACAATTTCCAGGTATTGCATTGTATTTATATAAACTTGTATTAATATGAATTCTATTTAGTTCATATACATCAAACTGCTACAATATTTATAATAAAGAACAATAATAATAAGAATTTAAAATTTAATATTTTATACTGTAACAAATGTAGCCTTTAACAGTAATGTCAGATGGAATCCAATTTAACCGTAAGAATATTCTTTTGAACCATCTTCCAAAGTTTTCCGATTGATTATTTCATTCTGGCTTGAAGCTGTAACAAAAAGAATTAAATACGTATTTTAATAAATAATTTTATTACGTTTTGTTAGTTAAGATGTTTAGTCTACATTTAAAATAAACTACAAATGAAGTTATTTTGTTCTGTTAGACGTTTGACCGATTAAACGTTATAATGTTGTGTTCATTGTTGTAGCAATATTGCTGCCTTCAACTCATTAACATTTGTACAAAACTAGTATGATATACACAATGACATATCTGTAATTCAGATTGACGAATAATAATTAATCGATGACTCTATATTTAATATTTAGCATATTATAACTTTCTGTATTCTGATTATATATATCTATAGATTTCTATACTTTTAAACCACTAAGGCCAAGCCTAAGGCCAAGCGGTTGGGGGGGGGGGGGGTTAAGGGGTTAATAAATACCCATCTTTTATTTCGTCGCTTTATAATGTACCTGTCTTATTTACAGATTTATTTAAAATGTTCAATAAGTTGTTTTGACAAAAAATTCAGCTGTTATTTCTCAGGAATGTCATTCAGTTTCTACTAAAAATGGTTTCCATTGCTATTATCATACTAATATATGTTATGTAGATAATATATATAGATATATGTATTATTATAATAAAGTGTTTTAAAAATTAGATTAACATGTGTGTTTTGATATTGTCGACGTCGTAAATAATGTTCCCTAACATGGACATATTCTTATTTTGAAATATGGAAATATATGGAAATATGGAAATAAACTATGGAAAGATTTAAAATAGGTATGAATACTATACATGTGGATGTTTATAGTCTTCTTAAATGGTCCTACAACGATTTTTTACATTTGATGTCCTATCGTTAATGTAATATATATTTTGACCAAAATATTTTTTTACAATAACAATAACATTTTTAACATAATTTAATTAAATTGAACAAAAACCTATGATACTATACACCAGAATAAAGTTTTTTGTATAGAACATTTCTAAAAATTATGAATTTATAATTTTTTTTAATTTATCTAATTTAAAACAATTAAATATGAAACAATAAGTTTTTCAATCTTGATAAGTACTTAAGTCTTTGTGGTCATTCCTAAAATCTGTATGCTTATGATTGAATTAAGCAAAAATGAAGAAAAAAAAATCTTTATGAATCGTGCAGTTCCTATATAAAACATCTTATCTAATAGTTTTGTAACTGCTAAAACTGTAAACTTTTTAAAACTTATGTTAAAATTCGTTGATTTGTATTATAAATGTTTTAATTTTTAATACATGCTTTTCCCAATTCTTGTACAGTTCAAATCGCAAAAGTATACTCACAAATATTAGTAACAGTGCACAAATATTAGTATTAGTGCACAAATATTAGTAACAGTGCACAACTATTAGTGGTATCTGGTGTTAATGTTATTGTACCATTTTCTGTACCAGTATAAATATTTCAGTATTTTGTGCAAATTTAATAATAATAATAACATTAAAGTATTTAATTTATGTATACATTATATATTCAAAGTATTAAAATAATTAATTAAATTTAAAATTGACTTAGTGAAAATTGAAAACATTTCAAAATACCTTCAGAAGAAAATTTTTAAAATATGATTTTAATAATAATTTTAATTTATTTATACTTTTTTAAATTGATACAATTTAAATTATTTTTTTGTCTACATACTTTTAAGTTTAGCGTGTAATATTCTTTATTGTTATTTTTTAATTTTAAATTGCATATGATCCATACATTACAAAATATTATAAATTACAGTGTTATATTACAATAATCTGATATATTAACCTAACATATGGTATGCGTATGTGAAGCAAAATTGTGTTTGACTTTTCATGTTGTAAATTTCTAGTTTTGCACCTATAGGCGAGTTACATAAAAAACGATGACTGAATTGTGTTAAATTTGAAAACATTATGTTAAGGTTCAATAATATACAATGATATAAACATAAACATAATCATAACATAAATGTAGGTATTATTTATCATCGTCAAATACCTTGAAATGTTTGATTCAATTTAAAAATGTTGATATAGTAAAATGGTAACATGTTATGTGTAACAAGTGTCAAAATTACCTTCACTTATTGTTTTTGACCCTACATAATTAATTAGAAAATCTTATTACAGTAATTACCAATTTTATAAGTTCGTGTGAGGATTTCTTTGCAACCCATTGTTGTACTATTTCGTGACCCCGCTAAACCTATATTGTTTTATTGTTATTTAGTTATTAGTAATTTTTTTTATATATTTAGTTTTACTGCTGCCATATATATATAAGTGGGTCACTGCTACATTATTATTATTATATTCAAAAGTTGGCAATACTTTCAATAAAGATTATTTAAATTTTCTAACTAAATTCATTAACATATATATAGATATATACTCACGTCTTTTACAGTTTCGAAGTGCCAGGTCAGCCCCATGCATTCCTTTAATAGCGTCTCTCAAGCAGTCCCAACATGTCTCCTGGTTGGCCGAACATTTTTCAACCAGAGCCAGTTCTTCCATAAATTTCTTCTCTTCAGGGTCCATAGCGGGGGACACTCTCGTAAAGGCTGACGCATAGCTTACTAAAATAGATAGGGTTAGCATGATTGCGATCTTCATGACTGAATAAATTAATAGAAGCGAATTATTTAAATAGTAAGATTGTTTAAAACTTTGACCAGCTAACTACAATATTTGTGTCAAGCTCAACAATTATGGTCCACCTTTTATATGTCGGTAATGTTTGCTGCTGGTTTGTTTAATTTTACTGGTGAAGTAGTTTTATTGTGGTGACTTCCCATTGGTCAACTATATTCAAACTACACAAATCAAAACCATTAATGTAATTTTCAGAATTTCTATTATTGAAAATATTAAAGTAATAAAATTAGTTGATTTTATAAATTATTCAAAAGTTGCTTTCATATTGCTCAACAAATTTTTTTGAAGCAAATGTAGTATAAACATTTATAAATAGAATTTTTAAAATTATAATAAAAACATAATTTCAATTCAATTCAAATTATAGCTTTAATTTGTTTAGCTATAAAATTTTTTTTATATATTATTATCATCTAATTCTTTGTTAAAAAAAGCACATATTAGATTTTGCTAAGTCTGTATTTCTTAATAAAAATATAGCGAAAATTAACGAAACATATAGTAATCAGAAACATTTACTTATTCACATTGTATAGTATTAATTATATATTTACCTTTTTTCATTAAACTATAATTTTTTTAATATTTAGGGTGTCATGATAATTAAACTAAATTAGTTATTAAAAATGGAAGACATGGAACTCCGAAGTTAACTTAACGTCTTTATATGTTTGCTAGAAATTATTAACAAATACATTTGAGGCTTAAATCGTTTTTATTAAAAGCAAAAAAATCAGAAGTTGAAACGAAGTGTTCATACAGTATATATGCAAATATCTACTTATGACACTTTTAATTTTTATATTTTCAGTAATTATTTATTTATATAAAGATAATTGTAGGAAAAATAAACAAAACTTTGCGTTGTTAACTATTTTACCATTATAGTGGCATATTTACGTTATATTAATTTACCTTAATTAATGTGACATGTTTATATTTAATATTACGAAATGTATACTATTAGATTATTTTTTAAATAAATTACTAATTTAGATATTATTCGGTACATTATTATGTATAACACGTTTGTGGGAATATTTGCCTACGTTTTTTTAGCAAACTTATTCAAAATGTAAATGTTTGGCAATGAAAAAGTATGTTTTTCATTTATGTAAATTAAACATGAAATAATTATCAGCAGTCCAAAAATAATCCGAAATGTTCCAGATAAACATATTTATTACCTATCGAAGGTGTTCTTTTCTCGATACTATATCATATGTTTCAAATTGGACATGGCTAAAAAAATCTACAACAATTAATTTAATTCAGAAGTTGCACAAATAGCAAATATTAAAAATATGGATAAGTGTAGGGTAATTTCAGAAAGGGGATTTTACTAAATGTATGTATAAATATATGGAAATAAATATTGTTTAGAATACCATTATAAAATAAAAGTAATTATAAACTATAGTGACTGCTGTTTATCAATTACTGTTTTAATATATTTAAATCAGATTATTTTGGAACCACGATAAATTTTGCAACATACAATTGTCTTAAAAAGGCAAAACCAAGTAATTCGAAACTCTAATATTTTGTAAATACGGCTACAAAACAAAATACGTATGTTTTGAAGCACGTGTATTATACGTGGTTCATAAAAATTATAACTTGATCAATGTTTAGTATTCGGAGACAATTGTTTAGTATTATGTTATAAATGTACATCAAAGTTGTGAATATATGTTTATAAAACAAGAGTAAACCGAGGGTTTTTTCTTTGGCAGCCAACTTCAGTTTTCCTTATTCAAATTGTTAGTGTCATAAACGACGGTTTTCAGTTATTGCTTAGTTAACTTAAAAATAAGTAAATCTTTATACATGTATAATAAAAATCTAAGAGAAAGGTAAAGTGAGAATTTCAACATTAAAAAAATATTATTATATCTGTATATACTGTAGCATGAATATGTACTACGTATATAATGCTTTTGAGTAATCGATAAAAGTCAGTAATGTGACTTTTAGGAAAGTCACATAATCTAGAAAATTAAGCTTTAATTTAGGATATTTCTTGAACAAGATTGTTTTGTATGAGATCGATTAATATTTAAAGTAAGATTTTGCTTGCGTGAGAGGTTATGAATATTTGTCTATTGTATTGACATTATTTTGTGTTTCTTTTTTAATTGCGGTAGATGGACTAATTTAGTTCGGTCTTTTCGGGCCATTCTTTTCTTTCCAAATTTTGTTGCATAAAGTATTTGACAAATTCTATAAATTGATTTACAAGATGCTTATATAACTTATGCAGGAATATCATCAATCCGGTTGCCTTTTTTTGCTTTTCTATATTCCCTTTTCAACTTCAGATTTAAGAATACATCGAGATATATATACAATGGTTACCTAGTGGTTCGATAATATGCCTGGCAGGACCCTTATGGTCAATATCGAATTCATGTAATTACATGAACCAATTCATCTTCACATGTGCTTCATATGTGGCTGTAAGTGAGCAATTTCGATTGATAAGAGTAACACTTCAGGAAGATGATGCAGTCCTATTCGCCATTGTCCATTACGGTCCTACCGGGCATATTATCGAACCACTAAGTGACCATGGATATCTCGATGTATTCTTAAAACTGAAGTTGAAAAGGGAATAAAGAAGAGCAAAAAAAGGCAACCGCGATTGATGATATTCCAGCATAACTTATAAAAGCATTTTGTAAAATATGTAATAGAGTTTGTCAAAGTCTATATGCAACTTAATTTGGAAAGAAAAGAATGGCCCGAAAAGCCATACCATATATATACTGTCACTGAAACCTTCAACTTGATGCACCAGCTCTTTGGGAATCGCCTCATTTCCCTCAGCATATTCTAACAAACCAAACAAGAACCAACCAATATCAATTAAGAACACTTGCTCATCTCTGACGGTATGTGACAGACCACATTCAGGTTGTCACATCCGAGACTCACTCAGATGGGACAGTGGTACTTCGGAGTCTGAATCAAGACTTTCATTTAACCGCTTGGGGGATCCACACAACTGAAAATATCATGTATGATGACTATATGCTCGAAGACTTTAAAAATGTCATAATGTTCACTTTAACTAAATTTTTAATTAAAATTTCTCTGATAATTTGTTTTTTAATGACAAGCATAAAATAATATGCCTCTTTTTTATTTATTTTTATTTACCATTCTATTCTGTTAAAATATATTATCTTTAGAAAATATAAATTTTCACAAAATACTCCAAAGCGTAGTTTGTGGATTTAAATATAATATTGTTGAAGTCGCATGGTGACCTACAATATAAGTATAACCTTAATTTATTGTTTGTCATGAAACATATATATATTCAAAGGTTGTAATCTATTGTTGTGTTAGAAAAAAAGTAAGTTTTAAAAATTATAAACTTTTTAAATATTTTTGAAGATGGTATGTAGCTGAAACATTGAGGTAAACATAAACTTAAATGAATTCTATTACGACTATCTAATTGACAAGGGATTTCAACTTAATACTTTTTGAATGTACAAAATGGTTATATGCAAATGTTTGTCTACATAAAACGAATGTTGTTGTCTTAAAGAGAAGGACACAGTCACAAGAGTCCCTTCACGGGCCTAAGATTTAAATATGCGACATATTTATTTGTCAAAACAAGAAATCCAGCAGAGAGAAAGTAACATTTGCCAATGTAGAAGACAACTTTCTCCACAATTTTTCTTATACCAAGATATGTACTCCACAAACTGAAAAATATATAATTTTATAATAAGTCGTAAGTTAATAATCTTTACCAGAAAATTTATTTATTTTTTACCGTTTGTTTGTCTAACATTTAACATCTATTTTCAAATTGTTTTGTTATTTCGTATGCTATATAAATATTACTATAAAAATAATTATTTATTTTTAAAATGTATTTTTCAACACAATTAAATTACAATTTTTAAATGTATTCATCTATATTTTTAAAACAAACAAAAAATTAAGCATGAATTTTATAGTAGTGATTAACACGAACGTTTCTTAGGTATAATATAATATATTTTATTGTTTTACTAAAAATAACAAAGTTTTGTGCTATTAAATATTCCCATATTATAATTTCGAGTCTCAGAATATAATTACTATTACTATGATACCAAACTGGAAGACGCAAAAAATATAACTAAATTGATAACGACAATTTGGATATACATACGTATATATATAATATTTGTCAGCTGCTGCTATAATATAATGTCAAAATACAGTTACCTTTCATAATATGTATCCTATATATAGTGTACAGCGGTTTGAATGTGTAAATTATATTGTTAACATACAATTATTGATGGACATTTTTATTTTTTTGCTAAGGTTTGATAACAAAAATATATCAACCAGTAAAACATTGTGTTTAGTATGTGTTTTATATGCATTATCAGTTAAATCAAATATACAAAAAATTATCATAATATGTTTTCTTAAACTAAAAGCTAAAACAATATAAAAACATTGTGACTATGTATTTTGTGATTTTTGTATTAACTTTTAGACATTTAATATTTGTCATATTTCTAGTTAACATATTGACAGAAATACATAAATATTGCGTTTTTTGTAGATTTTATTAAACATTGTTATCTGTTAAATTTCAATCCAATTATTATTTGCAATAAGTTCAAGTACAAATTTTTAAAAGTTTTAATGAAATTAATGTTATATGTATTGTGTGAGGAATACCTTTACAGTTTTCATTATGTGACTTTTTGGCTGATGAGCAAATAAATGATTAACATTTAATGCGTGGGAAATAATATTTGCTCAAATACCACGTGCAATGTGCCAAACATGTCTTCCTGTGATTCAAATGTTGATAGACGGGGCTTGATTTGACGATTTCCGACTTTTTGAGCCTTACTGTCAATATGCTATGAGCAACACTGTAATGCGCTTTCTGTAAATCCAATTTAATTACACCTAATAAATATCTATCTTTCTGAGTTTTTGCTTAACAGCTGTTCTTGTGCAGTGTGAAATTAAACCTAGTAGTCCTAAGTCTACATGATTAGGTTAAAATGCAATCTTTAGCCCGCAACTATGTAACCCTCATATTTAGTAGAAATTGAAAATAAATTGCTACAGCTGCTTCCAAGAAATTCGCGTCTTTTGGTAAATAGAATAAATTTAAATTTAGCTAAACATTTAATGCAACCAAGAAAATGCATATTTCAAAGGACACATGAAATGGTATTATCTGGTTTAAAACTGTTATTTTATTTTGTGCAATATTAGTAAAAAAAATTACATTAACATATATATGGTTAGAGAACTTAATTGTTAAACACAATTACAATTAAATATAAATATACTTTTAGAATATGAAGAAAACTGTTTAAAAACGAAAATGAATAATAATACTATTTTGATTGACTTTATGTACTTCATCATCATCAGTGAATAAAAACAAAACGAGTTTTAATTTATTATTTTGACGTCACTGTAATAGGTGGTGATATTGATACTAGAATGGGGAGCAATAGATACAACTGTTTTCTTTTGCCTTCTTTTTAAGTAGGTGACCTATATTTCCCTGGAAAGTCTACATAAGCAATCCCCTTCATCCCTATGTTAATCTGGTTGTGTGCACAACACCATAATAAACAACTTCTGGTTGACGATTGTATTTCATTTAATTTGTGTCAGTGGTTTAATTATAATTTATTTATTGATATATTTTGGTTGATGATTTTTACTAAATTGATGCAAGTTTATATTTTTGCACATGCATGACTCCCGATATATTCTTATTCGAAGCGAGGTGCATTGATTATTATAAGGAATAAATGAATGGAATAATTTTGCATTATTATGTGTTTTTATTTATTGATATAAATAATTTTTGGTTGCTTTAATTATTTAAAATCTCTGTATAATATATTTTACTATTTCACGTCATATATCTTCGATACCAACATACTTAATTATTACGCTATAATTTTAAAACAACTTAATTGCCATACATAATTCGTTTTTTTTAAAGATTTCGTCTATCAATTAACACTTCCTATGTTAACACTTGCGGGCACCCTCAATAAAATATTAAATAGTATATATAAATATATATATATATACAATATATATATATATATAAAAATATAATAAAGAGTTAATCTACCACAACTCGATTTTTTTTAGTAACGAGTAATAATTAGGCAGAAATATTATATTTTCGCAAAATTTCTAAAGGAATTGTTATTTTTTTTACCTTATAGTCCAGGCAAGCTAAGGTTCAACCCCAAACAAATTGCAACAGAATTTCTTTTTGCATTTTCAGGGCAAAAAAGTCCCCTAAAATCCGAAGTGTTAAGCTAAAATCGATCGATTTATTTTTTAATGTCATATAAAATTATATAAAAAGTTAAATTAGACACCCCTAATCATTATATGATGTATTACCAATAGATAGGAACATATACCCAATTATTTGATTTGACATATTTTAATACTCCAAAACAGTCAAACGTTGACGTCATAGGTCTAATAGAGGTCAAAAGACGAAAAATATGAATATGAAAAATGGCAAAAAATAGCTTTGAACACCTCTGCACCATATATATTGTATTACCAACATACTGTATATGAACATACATCCAATGTATCTACTTAACATATATTACACTCTGAAATGATTAACTGAAAACCTTACACATATCTCCAAAACATGTATTTCAAAACATATTCCACCAGCACATTAGTGTATTATAGTTTAATTAATAAATTACAAATAATAATTAATAAATTGTAAATTACAGAAATTACAAAGAAAAATTGTAAAAACAACTGGTCTCCATATATCACAGGCAATGAAACGAAACAGATTCATCTTTAGCTATCTAGCAACAATAACTATGTATCAACTGTTGATACATAGTTAAATAGTGGCGTCGGAACCGGGGGGGCACGGGGGGGCATTGCCCCCCCAATAATAATTTGGGGGGGCAAATGTATATTTATGCCCCCCCGATAATTCTGTTGATAATCTTTACTAGTTGTCGGCAAAAGTAATAAAGTCTTTAGAAATTTTAATTATTTATTGGTTTATCTATGAAAATTCGGAAATTCTATGAACACGAAACATTCGGAAAGGCACCTAACACAATAATACAGTAGTATAATAGTATAATAGTAGTATAAAAACATAAAATATCTAATAGTATTCACACAATAATATACACAATTCTTCATGGAACATTGTGTGATTATGATATCTGGTATGCCAATAAACAGTTCATTTATGGTTATAAAAAGTACATTTATGGTTAGAACACACCAAAAAAGTTGCGTCGTCTCTCATTTCGTGAAGAAAACTGAGAGGCAATGTTTATCAAATTTACAGAATCTGTCCTTTCTTTGTACAAATGTGGTATCATACAATGATTGAGACGCTGCTGTGAAATGGTGCTACGTAGGTATGTCTTAATGCGACGGAGCACAGAAAAAGAACGCTCAGCTGTTGCTGTGGTAACTGGTACAGTTAGGTATAACTTTAAAAGTTTGTGTACTTCACCTAATAACACCTTGCTAATGGTTTGCTGATTCATGACGTCACAAAGTGTTTGTAGTTTCGTGAATGGTTTGAATTTGTTAGCAAGTAGATCTGGAAGAAGTTTGAGCTGCACTGAAAGCTTGTTGAAGTTAATGTCTGCCACATATTATACTGTCTGTACTAAGGCTGGAATTTCTGCATTAACACCATTAGAACCATCAAGTATAAGTTTCTCAATCTGACCTAATACAGAAAAATTCTTTTGATCGAAGCGCCGGATGACTTCTCCCCGGCCCTGGCTGATTCCATTACTTCAAAAAATTGTTGTTGAAACATTGACTTGATGTCAGTGTAAACATGGTCATTAGCACCATCATTTATTCGAGCAGGGATTTTTTTTCGGCGTGAAAGCACAGGTGGGTCAATCAAGTCAGCGGATTTTTCAATCACATTGTCATAAAACTCATTGAAGGTCTCATCCGTTCGCATGCGTTCTAAATGGCGGATGGAAGCGCTAGCAGCTTGAGATGCATCCTCTGCAATGTTTTTGAAAGCTGCTCAGTTCCCGAAAATACGGAAATAGCGAGGTGAAGGCCAAAAAATTTCTGAAACTTTTCCATTTTAATGCCAACAGACCTGGTAGCCCTTCGAGCGTATTCGTAATTTGCGGAATAGTTCTGCAAAATAGCTTGAATTGCTGCAGTTCTCACAGTCCAGCGCGTTGGACAGAGTGGTTTTATACCTGGGGAGTCGGAGCATTTAATACCTTCAAAAAGAACCTGCCATTTTGGTGAATATTTGAAAAGCTGAATAAGTTCAGCCGCATAGTCAAGAGCATCCCGGATAGATTTAATTGATCGCCCTATGTCTTGAAGAGTTAAGTTGCAGGGGCGGCGGAGCGTCGTAAATGTAGGGTGGGCTGACGCTGGAGTCAGTTGTAAGTATTTCATCTGAAGACG
>JAUZND010061263.1:0-18172 GCA_034780555.1 Coelogynopora nodosa | reverse complement strand
TTTTAGCTGCGATAGATTCTGTATTTATACTTTTTCTGAAAAAATGGGGGGGGGGGATGTGTGGGGGGTTTCTGGGGGGTTGGGTGGGGTGGTGGGGAAGGGGGGTGGGTGGGGTTGGGTTGGTAAACTATGTAAACTATTCAGAACTATTTAATCTATTCAGAACTATGTAAACTATTAAGAAATATATAAACTATTAGGAACTATGTAAAATCTAAAAACTTTTGCAACTTTAAAAAAATGTTCATTTAAATTTTATGGATAATTGAAGACTAATAAAACATAAAAGTTCTACGTTATGTGATACAACTTTTAATGTATATTATTCTGGTATATTTAATATCTAGTAGTAAATTAACATCTAATTCATTAAAAATGTCTAAGCATGCAATTTATTTTGAATGCGACTAGATTTTTGTATATTATAATTGCTCAGAATATTTCCAGTTACAAATCTATGTGAATTATTGATATTGCAATTAACGAATGCTTATAAAAATTGTTCTGAAATAAAATCAATAAATCAATCAAACAAATTGTTCTAAAATGAAATCAATCAATCAATCAATCAAATAAATCTGAAGCGTTTATTTATTATTTATTTCGTCTTCGATCTTTAAAAGTTAATTATTTATTAAAATTGAATCGATATATTTATTCCTATATTCTTCATTTAAAGTAATGTGAGTAATATAAAATCCAAGAAAACGTAATGAATCTGGTATTTTTTAATAACTAGTTTATACTAGTTTATAACTAACTTTTAAGCTATTTTTGCAACTTTATAGTGAATTACGAGGATGCAAAACTCTTTATTTTATTCTTTTTATTCTACAATAAAATGAGAAATAAATGAGTTATAACTAAACCTGACACCTAGTTTTTTCAAGGTGAAGGGAATTCAATTGTTTTACTTTTCCTCTCCCCCTCTTTTCCTAACTGCTTCTACCTCTTTACCCGGTTTTTCCTGCTCTTACCCCTCCCTCTCCCCCTCCTTTCTCCCTAATCTCTCCTTTTATCCTCCAAATATCCCACCTTTTTACCCCCCTTTCAGTTCAGGTTCGGTCATAACCCACAATCAATTGATATCTCTATTTTTAGGTAATATACTTCAAGGGATCAATTCACATGACAGCGTCACGAGGCTTTATCGATTTCATGTTTGAATCAAACAGATCACGAGAATTGTTAGAAGTTCTCCGCAAAAACGACGCTGCCAAGCAAACCATTCCTGATGAACAATATTACACTACACTTAACCACAACCCCGAAAGTCTTCCAGCTCCCGGATCATATTTGGGAGAGCCCGAGTCGGACGCGAAAACTTATCCGTTTATGACACGTTTTAAGAACTGGGGGTTCCGTGCCCACTGTCTCAGTGGGCGTTTCGTGCGTCAAATCTGTATTTGGGGTGTGCGGGATCTCCCCTTGATTGTCGCTCAGCCGCACCTCTTTATTAACAAACTTTACTGGGATTTTCAACCGGATACTTTGAGTTGTCTGGAAGAACTGCTCAGAAATAGGACTTTGCATAACATTTCCACCAACAAGACTGATGTTGATTTGTCATTTTATGGGAATCTCTCTTTTGTATCTAATTCTTTAATTATATAGAGTCAACCGCCTTATTTCACATAACTGTTTTACCGATGTGAACAAATATGCAATTTAAACTTTTAAAATTACAAATAGGAACTTGTATTCGGAGTACGTCTTTCGTTAACCTGACATAAATGTACTAAAAAATCTACTAAAATTGATTTTTATTTGACTATATTATTATTTTTAATTACTACTAACAATAAAAAGTTACATAGTTATGAAAAAGACATTCCGTTCTGTTTTCATTCTTTATTAATTATAACATAGCTACAATTTTTATAAAAATGATTAATTCTTAATTGTATTGGATCTATTTGTTTCTAACGATATATTCTTATTATTCGATAAATTGTATGTATCAGATTATCACTATATATTTTCACTACATAATTATATGTGTATATTTATTTTTATAAATACAAACAAATAGCAATTTTAACTGTATACATTCCTTGATATATACAAATTATTTTGATATGATGGAAGCCGTTGACACAATATAAAATTCTTATGGTTATATAATTTCACACCAAAAGCAACAGAAATTCAGTTAATTGACATCACATAAATAATTTTGTATTAGTTAAGTTTTTACATCTTTTTAATACATTTACAGATATTTCAAATAATTATACAATGAGTTTGTTTCGCAAAAAACTTAGACAGGTTTTACATTGAGATATTTTTCATTCATAATTTAAAGTGTTTTCATTATTTTTGATAATATTATTGATAATTTATTATAAATTTTTATTAATATATTATGCAAATAATTAGTAAATTATTAAAATAAAACTTAATTGGTGAACTTTTAAAATCAATTACATTGTATGTATGACTTGTTTAAATTTAGAAATGACTTACAGAATATTAATGTTTTAAAAATTAACAATATGTTTAAAATTAAATTTAAAAATGATAATACTAACTATTAAAAAAAATAATAATTTAGAATGTATTAATAATTAAATAAATTAATGTCACATAAACATCAAGATAAATGATGACGAGAAGATATTTTAATCCAAAGATAAAGATATTGTAATATTTTAGAGCAAAATCGTATGTTAACAGCCAGACACATAGATACTGTCCAATTCATACTTCAACAAACAAATTCTATTGTCGGAGGATTCCGAATAATGCATTGATGATTAAGTGGACGTTAATTCACTTTTTTATTATTATTGTTCATAAAAATAGATAAATGCAATAAATTTGCAAATGAAAAAACAAACTAACAAGAAGAATATTATATAAATTTATATATATGCAATTGTATATAAATGTGGTATTTTCAATTTAATATTAAATTAATAACTGTTTCGGATTTACAAAACAATTTTATTAACAAAATAAAGGGACAGCGATTGGAACTCCATTGGCTCCCCAATTATGCTAACCATTTTAAGACGAAAATAGAAACTGATATAGTGCTAAAAAGAATTTAAAATTATCTGGCTTAGATATTTAGATTATATTTCTTCTCTATATTGCAATATTTTCAAAATTATTTGGAACAATTCGTACAAATTTAAACAAAATTATTCCACAAGCAAAATATTAATACTAACTATCTCATTATAATAATTAGAATAAAACATACGTTAATTTCTTGCATATGAATATTACATTAGAAAAAGGACATTTTCAAATTGATCAATAAATAATCAATAACTTGATTAATAAACCAACCGATGCTCGATGTTATCTTAAACATAAAAATTGTCGTCCAAAACATTGCAAAAGTGGAATCATCAGAAGTCAATTGCGTTGTCTTAGTAGAATTTGTTTTGATAATAAAACTTTTATTACAAGATCATTAGAAATAAGAAATTTATTAATTTTTAAATTGTGGTTATTCGAAAGATAAAATTGCACAAAATGAAAATAAAAGAATACCATATCACAATTGTTTAAACACCTTACAATCTATTTTATGATAATTATTAAATAATAAATAGCAACTTAAGTAAAAATAATGATTTCTTTAAATGGCTTAATGCATAATAAATTAGTTAAAGCTAATCAAAATTATCAAAATATAACCAACAAGAAGGAACACACTTTAAATAATAAATGTAATAGATCTCGGTGTAAAACCTGTCTTTCTGGAAGCAAACTCCCTAACGAACCACCCCAGTGCACTTAATATAATTATTAAAAATGACGACAATTGTATAACAAAAAATTATATATATAATATAACATGTAATATTAATTGTAAATCGATATATATGGGTCAAACAAGAAGAACATTATAAGAAATATAACTATGGCGGACCAGAGGGTTCAATGTGGAAATCTCTAATATTTCCAATTTAAATTTGGTTTATCTGGTAAATCTCTAAGATTTACAATTTAAACGAGGTATACCTTGCAGACCTCGACGTCTGCAAGGTTTACCTGGCAAATCTCTAAGAATTACAATTTAAACGAGGTAAACCTTGCAGACGTCATAACTTTTTTAAGCTAATGTTGATAAGTCTAACAAACTAGCTATCTATTTAATTTATAATTTATATTATAATTTTATTTAATCTATCTATCTTTTTATTTACCTATTTATTTACCATTTAATTTAAAAATTGTTTCTTTTCCAACGTCACGGAAAATAATAATATATGTATATTGATGAAAACAGAACAAACATATTTTTAATGTTGTTTTTAGTATTTTTTATAAAAAATTAAAAAAGAAGTTTAATTCTGTTTTACCGCCAGCTATCAATGTTTATTTACGTTTAAAGGTTAGTGAAAGTTTACCAAATCAATATTTATTAGTAGTCGAGCATCACATATCTAAATTGGAATCAAATAAAAAAGTCTTCTGAAAAAGTGTACACGATAAAAGTGAGTTCACGTGAGGAATTGTCATTTTAAATAAATTTCAGTTTATAAAAGGTGATTTTATGATATTACGTTGTTATTAAATTGGTAAAAAGGTTAAAAAAAATTGATGCATGTTATTAACTTCAAATGTAATATACTGAAAACATATTAATATTCTTATATAAAATGGAAGGTAAAGATCAGGCACTAGAACGTTCGTCTAGTACATGCGAGTACAAAATTATACATATCATTTAACACTTTTAATACAAAATTTTTTATGTACTACATAGTATACTAAAATTATTTTAGAAATATATTGTTCCCGTTTAAAAATATTGACAATTGCAGTGTTCCAGGAAGGTATGTGTGTAAAGCAATGGGAGATGAAATTCCGTTTTTTTACAGTTATAAAGCATTTTTGCGCAGGACACCGACGTACACCAGGAAACAAATTCTATTAATAATTGATATCAAGTGCTAACAAACAATTGTTTTATACTATGTATCTATCCTTTAACAAGATTAAATATTTTCTGCATGAATGTAAATTATATTACATTTTTTTATTTTTGTCCCTTTTGAACACTATTTAATTCAACAATTTTATATCAAAAAGTAATAAAATTAAATATTAAATACTGCTGATTTTGTAAAGATGTAGGTAAAAAATTATACATAATCTTTTTTACTAAATTAAAATGCTTTTAATATAGGGTATATATTTAGATATCTGGTCTATTAAAAAATATATTTATCGTATACCATTAACATTTTCATTTACTATATGCAAATGTAAAAGTTATTTTCAAGATTGATAGGTATTTTTAATTATCTTTCTCAATATATAGTTATATTATGCAAATGCATATTTACATAAAAAAAATGTTTCTAATTGTTTAGAATACAGCCGTTTACAACCATATAAGCATTTAACCAAAAACCAAAACGATTTTATTAATTTAACTTCATAAAAATATCTTTTTTTAAAATTATATTAAAATCTGTAAAAACCATTAAGTTTTTATAAAGTTTGGCCAAATTAAAGACAACATTTTTTCGATAGTTTTCTCAATGGTTTTTTAAATAGTTTTTTCAAT
The DNA here is from genome assembly GCA_034780555.1 of Coelogynopora nodosa. Taxonomy (NCBI): domain Eukaryota; kingdom Metazoa; phylum Platyhelminthes; order Proseriata; family Coelogynoporidae; genus Coelogynopora; species Coelogynopora nodosa. The sequence continues at coordinate 12,639 of JAUZND010061263.1, read as the reverse complement.
ACTATACTATTTGAATCTAATTTACTTCCACGTTTTCTACCTATAAAAAAATTTAAATTATATTAATTATGAAAATTAAGAAATAATATCCACAAATATGATGAAATACACATGTAAAATATCACAAACTTATATATTTAATTCAAACGAAATAGATAAATATAACAAATAAAATATGAAAGCAAAGATGTGCAACATCGTTTAAAAGAATGAAACAAAGGAGCGTTTATATGTTAAAGTTCATCGTGGGCGGCTTCATGTTTCGTTTCAAAGGTGTGATGGTCATTCACATGACGATGACTGTAGTGACTGCCAACTATGTGGAATTGATTTTTAACAAAAATAGAGAGAGCTTCGAAGGAGAACTGTTCTCTCGTTGAAAATTCGTCCTTGATATTGCCGTCCTGATAGACTCGAAATGTGGGAACTTCACCAATTAACTGTTTGTTGCAAAAGTCTATAAAGAGAAAATGAATTAAAAAAGAACTTTTAAAAAATGATTATCTTGCCGAAACTTTAATTCAGAACTTGATACCGATTATTATATATATATACTATAACTAGTACAGTTAAAGTTGTAGAATAATGTCGAACAAGGAAATTATGTAAAGCTCATACATAAAAGTCATTTTATAATAATAACCATAGGATGTAGGTATGGATGTTTCTTCAAATAAAGACTCATTGCATGTCGCTTTTGTTATGTTAACAAACATGTGCGCTGTGATAAAAAGTATAGAGTGATTTAAGGTTTTAACTATTTCCTACGTTTGAGTATTATAGATGGTTATCAATCGTCATAAAAATTATACATGTTACTTATTCTTGGCCTCTGGAGAACTTGAGAAAGAAGAAAAAAGTGCGAAAAACTTGTGGCCATTTCACATTTAAATCTCAATGAATATCGTATTAAATGACTAATTTATTTAATGTATATATATATATGTTTTTTCAGATAAAATATTAAATATCGTTAGTTTTGTCGCTTTTGTTACGTTAACATAAGGACTTTCATTTAATAACAATGTCTGCTAATTTTATTACAAAATGTTCAGACAATCATAATAGTTAACAAATTATTCTTAAATATGAGCTAGTATTTTACACTAATGTAATATTTTGTTAATGTAACAAAGCGATATTTTGGAATAGGCATTTGCGATTTCCAAAAAACGCGGTTTGGAGATTTATTTAAATAGTTGAGATACATCATATTATGAGCTGTGAACTAACAGGTATTTATCCACCCATTTCGTTAGCAACACTGTGACCAAAAAGAATTGTCTGAAGCATTTATTAAACCAATAAATTGCATCATATCATGCATGACTACTGACTCATTTTCTGCTAAACTTTCAGGAAATTCAGAATAAATTCAGAAAAAAAGTGTGCGGTGGTATGAGTGAAGTATGTCAGCGTTTTGTTGCTATATATGGACCAAGTGATGTAGAGTGACACCTTCCATACTACTTATATGGACCAGTAATATTGAACTCTGCGTTTTTCAAGCTGAGACCTCAGCACATAAGATTCAGCTGTCTGAAAGACTTCATTTACTTCTTGCTTATGCGAAGTGTGTCTCAATATGAATAAGTTAAAACTAGAAGTCTAAGTGAAATCCCTACAAAAAACAGGACTATCTTGCAAGATTGATAGCATGCATTCTCTTGCAAAAATGGCCACATGTGAATCAATATCACAATCATGCTTCAATAGGTAATGTGAGGAATGCTCTTTTGAGCTGCAAACAAGCAATGATTACTTGTTCAGGTAAGTTGGAAAGAATGGAAATACGTTGAATCGGACGTCATCACCATATATGTCAAGTTGTGGATGATGGGAGTAACAAGAAAAAGAGTCAACAATTAAACCCCCCAAAGAAGAAAAATCAATTTGTACCATGACGTGGTAGCATAGTGGATTTAATCATGCAGATATTAAACGCTGCATATCCGATCATAAACAAGCCGACAGAATAAAATTTAGATGGCATCAGTCAGCCCTCTAACTATTCAGAAAATTTGAAGTCACAGTATCGAGATGAACCTCAATCAGGCCACTATTCCCGTTTCTGCAGAGTACATTATCGATGGAACAAAATACAGACATGCAAGTATATGCATTTCAGATGATTCGACACACGATTACGTACAGGTGATTATTTTTATTAACAAAGTCATAGAACATTTCACATCATTGATCAACATTCCACAAGATGCGTCGTATCGACTGTTTTCAGATCGTTTTCCCGACCAGTTCAGCAAGAGGTACATGCTGGCGTACGTATCAAAAAGAAGCAATTGCGCCTGGAATTGTTATGGCGTACATCATGGCAAAAACCTAAGCTACACAGCAAAGACAAATTTCAAAACACTTTTAACACGACACAATTTTAAGTCAGGAGAGCCTATAGACAGCTTGGAGGATCTTAAAGCATTACATCACATCTTCCAACGCAGAAGGACAGTGTTAGTGTTTAATTTAACCCAAATGCAGGTCGAACGACTTTTGCAAGGAAAGATCAAGGACTCACCGCCGGTCAATGGTTTTAGAAAGATCCACCAGGTAATGTCAAAAGGAGATGGCTCCATAAAAATCAGGCACTTATCTTGTGTTTGCGAAATGTGTTTGACCAGAAATTATGCCTGCTACCTGAAAAATCTCGGGACCCTTAAAAATTAAAAGCTTCTGAATTTTAAATTCATAAAGATATCAGGACCAGGAAGCTCTGCCATGAAGGATTGTTCACTTCCGGATTCCACTGTCACATCAATTTTGAAACCAGTAAACAAATTCGATTATTATTAGCAATAAATGTTTTACTGAACAACATTTATTTTGTTTACATTTTAAAAGATTTTCATGACAGACTGTTTTCGTTTTGTATTGTTTTGATTTTTATTTTTTACCCAAATACAATGGTATCAATTTAAATATTCTATACCTTAACCAATTTTTGATAGTATATCTGAGCATCTAGCTGCACACAGTTAACTTTTAGTGATCCTTATGTGAATACTTAATTGTGTTAAATTTATGAATTATATTGAACTGAATCTGTTAATTGCTCCAGATAATAAAAAATGCAGATTACATTTTTTGCTAAAAGTTTAGTAACACTTTTACTCTAGGCTTTCAAATCACGCTTTACTACAAAATTAGGATTTACAAATATTAACACATTATACCACCGTTTTCAATTATATGATTAAATAAGATTTTGGACGTAAAGTAACTGTTTCATTTTTTTTCAAATAAATGTCGCTTTTGTTACGTTAACAAAATTGTTATATATATTATCAATAATTCTTTCCTGTGTCACATTTGTTCCAGATATTGTGTTAATAACACGGTCTTTAAGAGTTAATATAATACTTCTGTAACAATTTGCTGTTTTGTTAATTACAATAACAATTCTTAAATGCCTTTAGAAAAAAAAAATCATTTTCTTTCATTTTAAAAGGTGTCACGACAAAACGTCACCACGACATAACGTCACCATGATAAAATAGATATTAATAAATAAGAATGATTCTGATATTCGTCTGTCTAGAGGGACTAATTATTTGCCCATTTAATAATTATATTGATACGAATAAACTAACGTTTGTATTAAATTAAAAAAAATAATTATATGAATTTGGTGACGTAATGTCGAGGTGACGTTTTGACGTGTAACCTTTTAAACAAGTTAAAAACTACTGAAAGGGAACACCAGAGTTATTTATTAGATAATTCAACAAATATATTTGGTACTCAAGATTTTAAGAGGTAATTATTATAAATTAATGGCCTGGATTTATCAAAATTGCATATATAATTAATTATTTAATGCCGCTTTATGCTACGTTAACATTCGGAACACGCTACAGAGTCCAAATTTAGATTTTTAACGAAATCAGTTAATATATTACATCGATTTAAGATCTTCGCAATATCAATTGGAAATATGTGAAAATTATGTTTTGAGCTAATTGTCCAGTTTTTAGTCATTATTTAAATAAATAAATATTTAATAAATACTTTCTCAAAGTCATAACATCCTTTAACTAGATTATAACTATATAATATGCTTTAGATATATTTGAGATATATTTCTCCTTATATTTTAAATTATATAAAATATATATAATTACTTTTATTTTCTATACTATCTCTATATTCTTTCTGAAAAATTATTCAATCGTATTTTATTAAAATTGTTTTCTTGTCCAATTAAATTTTTAAAATGTTCGATGAAATAAAACAATAAAATTATTTATTTATTTATTAGCATTTCACAATATTATAATACAGTATATATATATATATGTATTATAATATATTAAATGTAAAATAATACTCTGTATTTATATATATGATATGTATAAATAATAGATAAAATTACAAAACAAAAAAAATTGTGTAGATGTTTCCACGCCTATTAATGCGACATGAAAATACAGTAAAAATTATAAATCGTTTTGGGTGCTACAAAAATCGGTACGACATGCCATTTGCGTGCACTCAACATTCTATATTGCGTGCACTAAACTTTAATTGTTAGTGTAAGTACATGACAATCTATATTTAATAAACTAATCATAATGAAAAAACAGTAATAATGTGTTCAACTAATATCTGATCGACAATAAAATATGAGAACAATACATTTTATAATAATATAAACATTATAATTAAAAAAACAGAAAAATATAGGTAGAATTTCCAAGTTTCCTAAAACTAATTTTTTGGATTAAACTTTTAAAGTTTACGCTTACAGTTTACATATATACTGTATGACCTATAGACTTTGATAGTTGCTAAATTAAGCGATATATTGCACTGCAGAATAGGCAGTGAAAGGAGTGGAAGGCTACATTTATTTTGAACCCCACAATGCAGTTTCACAATCTGAATTTTTTCAAGAAACCAATACACTGGAACTGCTTTGAAACATGATGGATAACTAAAGAACTATTTTGCACAATGTCATATATCCTGAAGCCTCATAATTTCCTACATAAAAGCAAACGACATTGATTCAACGATTTTGCTGTTGAATATTTTGTTTTGCGAGCGACTCAAACAATTAAAAAGTCAGTAAATATAACACTATAATTAATAAATAAATGTCTTCTTGTTTTATATGTATTCTAATCATTTTTATCTGGTACATATTTAACCGCCCTTCTTTTAGAAAATACAAATCTCTAAATATACTGTAAGCATTAATGAAAATTGACTTTTTTTACACATAATTAAATATTTATTTAATTTTGCGCAAGCATATAATCAGATTCAACAGTTATTTGAAACGTTTTCATAATTTAATTTTTTTTTCAAGAGCGTGTAAAATCATGTAATCTGACCATCATATATTACGTTTCGAGAAAAATGTGATGCGGTTAAAAAATACAAATATTTGTAGTTTATTTTACCATGTTGAATTAACTATATAACGTCACGTATTAATTAATAAAAGTAATAACGATATTTTAAAACTAAATGGATTTTTTGAATATATATATAAATATATATATACTGTATATTATGTGTCAAAATGTTATGTTTTAAATATTAAAGTGCATGTGTTATGTTTAGTATTTAGTATTTATTATTTTATGTTGTAAATACAGTCAAACTGATTAGACGTATACTTAAAATAATATCTGCGTTGTTAGAAATCACAATTCCATTCGTATGCGTAAGATTATAACCTCGATATTGGTCATTATTTCTGATAACAGAATGTATTACTGTCATTATTCCAAAAAAAGTAATAAAACGAAGTGCAATTATAAGGGTAGTCTAGAAGTACAATCGTTTTTATGCTTCCGTGTTAACAGACAGCTAAACATATATCATTATTCATTACCTATAGCTGGTGCACTCATTTAGTTGCTTGTAAGAAGTTTTAGTTACAAAAAAAGTTTTTTCTGCTTACAGATAGTGGTGATACTTAATCACTCTTATGCGAGCTAAAACTTATTTTAAACAATTAATTTTCAAATAAAGTATTACTGAAGCAGGTGATATGATTACGCATAAAATGTCAACAACCTTTGAAAAATGTTAAATTTGACAATAAAAGTATTATTTATACATTTTATTTAAAATATAATAACAATTGCAAATACCCATAAACTAAACAATAGCTATTATAACATGCACAGTTGTTGGAAACAGATAAGAGTGTATATATACTAGATAATCAAATGTATTCCTTTCTAAACATTTTAACACTATAGCTAAAAATCAATTTTAATGAAGTAAGTTTATTGATTTTTTGTTATTGTATACAATGTTTAATACATTAAAACATCCAATTGGTTTTTATTTCTTATATGTATAAATATAACAATAATTGTTTTCTCACTTCGACTCGTGTAAAAAATAGTATATTATCGATGGAATACTAAAATATTATTTACAAGGTATATTTACACTAATTTAAATATTAATTCAAATTTGTTAAAATTAATCCTTTTTTTAAGTAACATAATATGAATTACAATATATATTGCTAAATTATTGTCATATTTTAAATAATCCATTTTTATATATTATAGCAAACATATATATGCACATTTATAAAACATTAAAAATTTAACTTTGTTGTAATAACCTTACAATAATGTCATGCTAAGATCGTAATTATACATATCTATAATAATAGGGTGTTTAAAGGCGGGCATGTCCCTCATTATTTTTTTTAATGTCCAACTTTTTAATGTTTGTATTATCAAAAAAAAATTATACAAATATTTATTTCTCTTTCATTTACAAATTATTCAATTTCGTTTATATTTTATTACAACATTTTCAAGATACGTTAATAAACATTTTATACGCGTAGCCTAATGAAATTTTTATAAAACAATTAAATTGTTGAGTTTATAAATTTGTTATGAAATATAAAGTATATCTTTGTGATTTATTATTTGACCCAATATTGAAATTCATAACTTAATTCATCCATAACTTACATAATCTATTTTAAGTATATCGTAATAAACTCATAAGTAGTAAGCAATTCACATATATCAAATTTAACGTCTTAGACTGTTTGATATAACACTTTTTTGGAGAAGATAGATATAATATAGACATTTAGAATACAATACTTCTATACAATATTGGTTTATAATACATATGTTTACAATGTATAATGCATACATAGCCTACTTCAACGCAATTAAATACTTAAAGTTAAATTATGTGTGCAATATGTTTAACCTACATCTGTATGTCTCATCTCGCCTATTTTTTCAATTCTGGGAGTAGCCGGCACCACCACCCCTGTCATGATGTTTGCTCAACAGAGATCAATAAAGGCCACAATCCTCAACACAACAACAAAAAAAAGGAAACGATGACGAAGGTAAGTTGACACTGAAACGATATAAGGACACTGCACGATGAGTAAACCCGGATTATAATGAAAACACAACCTTCGTTTCTCTGTAAATGGATGATGTTTAGTGACAAAGCTGACTTTATATTACATTTTAGTAACATTAATTATTTTTTCCCCTTCATAGCAAGTATTATCTATTATTGCCAACACAGATTATTTTTTAATATCTAGTTTAGATTTAGGAAAAAAAGTTTAAAAAAAAGTTAGTTATTAAAATTGTGGGAATTATACTTTATAGCCGCTCTCTTTAACATTGAAGAAACAGTCAATCAGTAAAATATTAGCCCGGAAACTTCCAAGTGGTTAATATTTTAGTTGTAGTTTAAGTTGTAGTCCCTAAATACTTTTTATTATGACAAATATATACATGCGTAGTAATACTTATATGACATTGATTATAGAACAACTACCAGCATATTATCTGATCCAAAACAACAGAGAAAGTTTAACTTTAACTTTCTACAAATTCTATAAATTTCTATGGAATCAATAAATATTAGTCAACATTTTGGAATAAAAATGTGATCGATCCTATAGATTTCAATCAATTTGACATCAACCTCACGGAAACTTAATAAAAGCATACTCATTGCTAATGATGACCTTCACTGAAGACAATCGTATCTCACAATTTGTACTTGATATATATATATATATATACATGTATTTTGATCGGGAATCTTGCAATTGTTTTAAAAACCTTAATTAATCAGAACAAATAAAGTTAATATTAAAGTTATTATTGTGATTAATTTAACAGTCATATCAAATACTACACTGCTGACGATGCTGATGGCATCTTTTGATTACTTAATGCATTTATTTGAACTTATTATTTTATATGATATTCATTTATGACATATTTTACTACTTTAATAATTCACTTTTTTGTAATTTTTTTACAAATCTAAACTAAACTAAAATATGATATAAAATGTATACAATTATAGAATATTAAAAATGATTATTTAAAACATGACAATAATAATGCAAAGTATTTAAATATACATATATACATTAATGCTTGTTATTTAACCAAAATAATACTTTTATTGTCAAATTTTACATTTTGCAATGGTTGCTAACATTTTATGCGTAATGGATGACCTGATAATAATGATCTACTGTGTGTACAAGCAACGACATGGGTGCACCAGCTACAGGTAATGCATTGTATATGTTCTACTGCTGTCTTTTAGCACTGACGTATAAAATCGAATGTACACTTAGACTACCTTTATAATTGCATTCTAGTTTTTACTTTTTGTAATAATGACCGTAATAAGACTGTAATGGTTGAATACTTCTAATTATTTTAGGAAAAGGTGCCTCTCTCACAGCATATAACATTTGAAATAGTAATACAAACCGCCTTTCGTAATTTTATTTTATGGTTCACAGTTAACAATATAATATTAAAAGCCGGTGATACTGCGTGTGAATTAATTATAATAAATAAAGACAATTACCACAAAAGGAAAGCAATAAAATATGTAATCGTATGTGTTACATTTTCAACATATAAGAGAAGTGAAGTCAGGAACACAGATCCCTAAATATGAGATTACATAGAACTGAACTGAACGACAGATTCTAATTAATAAAATTATACGAACATAAGGCTTCCGCCGTTGCCTGGATGTTAGATCTCAAAACATATGTTGAAATTCTGTTGGTTTTTCCAGGGAGTACATGAGTACATTAGCGAGTATTCTACTGTCGAATTTCGAGGGAGCAATTTGAGTGGCAACTTGTAAACGTTGTTGAAGGGGAGAGACAGTCAATATGTTTCCATGTTTCCATGAGACAATTAGTGATACCTCTGCAACTGCTTCTATTTGAGGAATGATGGTGCGGTAGGAGTAGGTGCGTTTGTAGACATTGAAGCATTCGAAGCTATCACCAATCGTCTAATGGACACTGTTTTCAACAGAGGAAACATCACTGTCTCTCTGTCGAATTTACTTCTATAAAGAAAATTTTAAGCAACAATGTTCAAAAAGTTGCGTTCAGAAGATTTGACATTTTGCGAAATGGTTCTTAGGTTCCTTTTTAATGAGGTCTAGTGTTTTCTGTAGTGACTGTTGGATAAGCCAACTCAAAACATTCAAATAGTATAACTACTTTGTGGGGTTCAAAGCGAATATAGCCTACTGCACCATCAAAGTAATAATTATCCACTGTAAGACAGATAGATATTTGCGAGCCAATAGTAATGTTAATATTTTGTTTATATATATCTATAAGTATGCAGCTATTCATAACAGTTTGAAATTCTGATTTTGTTTATGATAAACTACATTAATATGTATATATATAACAAATATTTAAACTAAAATAAATCTTCATTACCTTGGTTAAACTAAACAATCGATTTTTATATTTTTTAAATTTTTTAGAAACCTTTTTTAAAATTTTTAAGAATTTTTAATAACTTTTTTAAGAAACCAGAAATTTGAATAGATTTCTGATCTTTTCAAATTTTAATAAACATATCAAATGAATTGGAAGATTGCTGTGTTTTCTTCCCACTTATGTCGGCTCTATACTTTTATTAACATAAATGAAGTATATTCAAATCAATTTGAATCCTTTTTAATTAACACTTAATAAAAATAAGTGAATTACTTTTACCGTTGTAATACCTTGTATTGTTAACCCTTATACTGCAATTTAGGGACAATTGTCGCAGACGAAATGTTATTTGTTCCCGTTATTATTGCGTTATAAATAACAGAAAGATTATGTTACAATGTAATAACATAAAATCAATATCTTGAAAATCTGAAAAGGTAATGTGCGACTATATGACAAGATCTAAGAGATTTTCTTTTGTAGTTCAGGAATTCTTGCATGCGATGTCATAGAAGTGTGTTTAAAACAATATTATATATTTTTACCTACAAATATGTTTTAAATTATTTATACATTTTTTAGATTTATTGAAAACATTGACAAACATAATAGTATTATAAGTTTTAATGAGATAATTGTGAGCGAACTCATAATAGTTACTGAACACTCGACAAATACATCTGTCTAAAAGGATAAGTATACACTGTTGTGGGATTCGAACTAGCGTCTTAACCGACTAGGTTATCTCATATGTCCACTACCTTTGTATCACATAGATTTGTTTTTTTATATAATTAATGGTTACCATACATTAAATCAATTTGAATCTATAGATTACACGACTGTTTGTCCAATACATTACAATTAACAACTAGAATAAGATTTTAATTAAATAAGTTAATTTTGAATAATACTTTTTAAAGTAGAAAATGTTTCAAATTTGACCCCCTGATTTGGAGCGTTTTGGTGAGATATGGAGTGATTTTAATATTTTTATAGGTTTATTTTTCAGTTTATAAACTAAATGTTCAAAATTAATATTATTATAATATAATTATTTTAATTTAATATTAAATGTTACACGGTTATTTTTATATAGGCCTACATATTAAGTTTTTATCGAATGGTTATCCTCATCAAATTAAAAAGATCTCTATAAGTAAAAAAAATGTTTCTGTCTTCTCTTCTTATTTCAATTTGGTGGAGGGTTAAAATAACCAAAAAAGTAGACTAATAAAATAAAATAGGAAGAAACAAAATTACATTTTTACATTTTTACATTTTTACATTTTTACATTTTTACATTTTTATAGCATTACATTGTTAATGTTACTAAATACAATTTTTTAATGTCAAAAGTTCAATTAACTTTTATTAATGTAAGCAAAACGAGATAGGCCCTAGTAGCGCACTGAAACATATAATTTACAGATTTTGTGATAGTAATGTGAACAGATATGTGGACTATATAAAAGGGTTACTTTTCTATATTAACTGTGTATTTTATCCACTCAAAATTAAATACATTTGTACTTAAATTATGTGTATTTACTATTATATAAAAATTGACCTCGAAAGATATTCTAAATATAAAAATTGTACTTTTTAATTTTTTAAATATATTTATTGTGTGAAAGTTGATAAGAAATACAATTTATTTAAGTATTTTATTGTGGGCATTATGAAGTTTCATAATTAATATAATAAAAAATAAATAAGTGCGATAGTTAAAACTTCGATTATTAATATATTTCGGATAACTTCCTTGAACACTAAAAAATTAATAAAAGCATTATAAATTTATGGACTCATATTTCAATTATATCTCTATATTCTAAATTTTTATAGAAATAACATTGTGCAATTTTAAGTATAATATCTATCTATAGTTATCGACCTACTTATCTATATTGTTTCTAATTATAGTTTCTATCTATATCTATTTATCATTATTTCAACAATTGATGTATAATAATTTTGTTTGATTTTAAAAAATTTTCACATATTAAGGAAGTTATCCGAAATATATATATATATATATAATTAAAGTGTTAACTATCTGCTTATTTGTTTATTATTATAAAGAAATATCGTTTTTTTAATTTAGACTAATTGGCTAATTGACTAATTAACTAATTGAATAATTGACGAATTGACTAATTGCTATGACCTAAAAATACTGGTATATAATAATAGTGAAACGCAAATATCTAAAAAGAGGAAGAAAGGAAAGAGAGACTTAAAAAAACATCCCCAGTTCTCTCGCAAGATAATACACCTTATAATGTTGAGACAGTTCATATCACTTATTAATACAGAAAGCTAATTAGTTTATACTTCAGTTATAAACTTATAACTGTGAAGTTACTACGTGAAAAAAATAACTTACTCGAAAATGTTAGAGGAGTGCAATATACAAATGTTTCATAACATTTCATTGTTGAGAATTAATTAATCATAATCAACATATTAAAGAAAATAATAATAAATATCGAAAGTTTATAAAAGAATAACAGCGGTAGATACATGAAATTAGGAGGGGTGTCGTTCAATCAAAGAATACATGAGAACATCTGACAAACTGACCGTGAAAAATAGAGAAAAATTGGAACCTAAAAAAGCCAACATGAAAGTGTAAATAGCACATCTACTTCATTTTACGTTCAATATTAGATCATCTTCGATGGATGAACAGTTTGCTTGGTTACCATATTTAACTTTGCTGTCGTTCACTCTCGTTTATATTGATTGCCTACAATATATATTTTAAAATGATATATATATATATATTTATAAAAATTGAAAGGGCCCCTTAATAAAAATTGAATGCGACCGAAAATGTCGAATGCGCTCCATTGCTACATATATATTTGTCAATTGGGCCC
>JAUZND010061252.1:0-18173 GCA_034780555.1 Coelogynopora nodosa | reverse complement strand
TCATTGGATGTAGCATATGAGAACACGCACTTGCTGCTGATGATGATGGTCATCCTATTGGATTCTTTGGAGCACCACAGATAGCAAATATATATATATATATATATATTGTTTAAAACAATTCAATTAAAAAATTCATAGTTGGTTACAAATTTTTGAATAAATAGGTCATTTAATAATTTTTTAATTTTAGTTTGGTTAACCAAAATAAGTAAGATAATACAGTATAGAATTAAGTGATTGCAAATCAATATAAATAAGATTAGTAAAGTTTCATTATTAAAATACTTAATATTAGGGTGTGGTTCAGAAATTGAAACCAGTGAGCAGTAAATTTTTTTTTTCATTATCCATCTGCATCTTCAGATAATAAAAATATGTCTTTTGATTGATTTACAAATTCAGAATAGAATAACCAAAAAACTCATTAGTGTTGTTTTTATTAATTTGTTAACTAATTTTATTTGAATTGTATGAATATAATTTTTATTAACAATATGTAGAAATGCTATTAATTTTTGATGTGTAGCTTCTTTCTTTACAACCTGTTTAATCATTAGTTATTGCTTATAGTGTCTAACTGTACCTAGGGGAGTTACCTTGCTAAATTAAAGTACCACCTAAAGTTCAAGCTGCTCAATCTAAAAATTAGCATTTCTATAATTTATAGTGTTTTTATTGAATTTATATATATATATTTTTTTATAATATATTTTTTAATTAGTATTTTTAGTATTAGGAGTTATTTCATATTTTATAATTTTTACTTGAATACTCTTGAAACCGTTTTCCAGATCAAATAATAAAGTTGTTATTGTAATGTACATTAAAAAGATGAGCAAGGTGTTATAGTATGATATACAATATATATATATACAGCTTAATTTCTTTTAGAATATAATGGAACAGTTTCGTGGTCGAGCTGGATTGCGAGGTCGAGCTAGAGAATTTAATTCTCATTCACAAAATGGTGTACAAGAGCAGGTTTATTATGCAACACGTAAGATTATTTAAAATACATTTGTTAATTTTGTTATAACTTACAGGGAGACATTTAGTGAAACATGTTGGTGATTAAATGTCAAAATTATCAGCTATATAAAAATATTACAGATGAGATAATTATATACATTCTACATCTATTGGTTTTATTTTTATTTAAACATTTATTCCACAAACTATTTGTTTTGATAATTAATTATTATTTTAAGGTTTATTAATATGAAATTCATAATGTTGTTTTTGAAACAAAAATCTTAATTCACTCAAGACCCTTATTTGATGACGATTGTACAGTTAATAAAAGTATTTGTCTCGGAATGTAGCCTAACCTAAAGGTCTAACCAGATATATAGGGTTTTCATTGAATTTGGCTGTGTAATTTTCTGTTGATTTCCAAAAAGCAATTTTCTGTTATTTTGCATGATACTACTATCATACATATACTATAAAATAATATTAATTTAATTTTCTAAACAAATAGAGCTTTATGTTAATTATAGTATCTTTACGATAAATCTTGTAGTTTGTTATTACATGAAAGGATTCAATAGCTGTAAGGAAAGATTTTGGAAGATTTTTGGAAAGACTTTGGGTATCAGAGTGATTAGTTGTAGTATTTTAAAATGTATTTTGCTCTTTATTGATCATAATTTTATTAACGTATTTCTTACATCTATTTCTGTATTGTGAGTTTACCAACTGATGTAGATTTTCTTTGTCTGTTGATTACACCTTTACAAAATTATTATTATTTCTTTCATTTTTCCCCCTTGTCCTTAATAAGATGACCAAAGCCCCATACTTCATAAGCATAGCATTTTATTAGGTATACCTACGGAATTTAATATTTTAGAAAATGGTGATTATAAAGTACCATCTTAATAGGCTATATGTGTTGTCCATGACATTTTAAGTCAACGGAGATTATATTGTCAAGATATTAGACTTTCTTTACTTTGGAAATACTTTTTTTCAAATAATGAGATTTTCAGTAATTGTATTTAAAAAAACATTTGTGTAATTATTACAGTTTGAACAATTTGGTTTGAAAATTAATCTGTTGTCTTTGTATTTTGTTTGTTTGATTGAGCTTAAGATTTTTCTTTTAGATATTTCAGCTATAATACGAAAATGTGTTGGTCATTACCATCACTCCGTGCCTTTTCTTATTTCATGGAGAATTATTGTATCGTCTCAATATTTGATAATGTTACCTTTGTTTTTATTGAAAATTTCTTTTGATTACGTAGGCGTAGAAGACTAGTTGCTTCTATTAAATTCATACAGAACTTTTTTTATCAGTACATTGTACATTTGTTTACTTCATTTATAAGTTGATTTTAAAATACATTATTTTTAAGCTTAATTCTATATGGTTGTTAAGTAATCAAGTAATAAAGCCTTAATTATTGGACCAGTCTTATTGTCAACAGTACTGTAAATAAAGTTCATTATTAAAACTAATGTATCTATTATATTCTAATTGTAATTATACTGTAAAGGCAAATTTGTGTAAATAAATTATAGGAGAATTTGAATTCTGTCAAGGGATCTTTCTTAAATAGCTGTTTGTAATAGGGCGAAAAGATTTTGGATTTGTGAACAAGGCTTTCCTCAGTTTTTAAATATGATTTTGTGCATGTTATGCTATATGGTATACTTAACTCTCTTGTGAATATTCTTTAAAAATTCAAGCAGGTTTTTGACTTGAACCGCTTCAAATATTTTCTTCAAGTTGTGTGATTTCTATGTCTTCATTTTGCAAAAAATCAGCGTCAGTATCAATGGTTACGTCTTTATATTTATCAATATTTAATCTTGAAAAGAAATTATTAAGTTAACTATTACCCACTATAGTCTATCAAAACAAACCACCGATTTTCTTTCAGCTAATATCACTCAGCAGTATGCTAACAACGCACCAACAGAAGACTGGGATGATTGGGCGAGTGCTTGCCAGACAACAACACCAGTAGCACCACCTTCTCAGAATTTCGCACGCGATGATTTCGGTGGTTTTCGAGGTAAATTATAATGCAGTTTGTTTTTCATTTACTGTATGTAGCAGGCTTTGTTGAGCTACTTTACTGTCCAATTGAAGCAATGTCTATATTTTTGTTATTTTTGTTTTCATTTCGCTATATACTAAGTTTAATACGCAATTTTGTCACCGACCTATTATTGCAATTTATGTTTAGTTATTAAACAGATTCGTTTCAATTTATTGTAACAAAGGTACATTGTACATTTTCAAATAGTATTTTTTACAAAGATAGCTATCGTACCACTGAATATAATTAAAATTGTAAGTACAGTTCGCTTGACCATATTAATATACACAACAAGACATGGTTGATTATTAAAAATTTTCTTTAGTTATGCAGTCAAAGTATTAAATGCTTTTTAATTAAAAAATAAGGAACCGTTTTCATAGTTGTTAATGAATTATCGATTTTATTGTGTTTTTTGGTAAATATTAAACAATGTTAGGAAGCTATTTATAATTTTATCCAAGTAAAGAAATATTTGATTATTCCATTTCGTAGTGAGTGGAAGGAAACTCGTAGAAGTATCTATTTATAAAAGAATGGAGACCATTAGAAAATAATTCTCTTACATTTTTTCATTTTTTAATAGGTGGAGGACGCGGGAGGGGAGGCGGATTTCGCGGTAGTGGAGGTGGTTATGGCCAGTCAGAAAACGGTGGTCGGGATGACTATAACCAAACGGAGAGTAGCGGAGGATTTTCCGGTCGAGGAGGCGGATATAGAGGGGGGCGCGGTGGGGGTGGCCGCTTTGATAATTTAAATGGTGGACAGGACGATTTTAACCAATCCGAAGAGGGTGGCGGATTCGGGAGACGCGGCGGTGGCGGAAGAGGGGGTGGATTTAGAGGTGGACGTGGTGGCGGGGGTGGTGGACGGTTTGAGGACGGGGGGGATGGTGGGGAAGAGACGGAAATGTTCGTACCCAAGAGTACATGTGGACGTATCATTGGCAAGGCCGGGTCGAGAATCCAAGAGCTACAGTCGGAATCTGGTGCTGGAATCAAGGTGGGTCGCGTTTGATCCCTTTTGAGTTTACTTTCTGAGGGTTGACGTTACCAGTAGCCTAAGACATTAGCATTTTTGTTTGATAAAATACATTATATTTTGCCGAGAACATATTAAATTGTAAATATATTATATAATTTGTTTGATTTTCTGAAACTGTCGATCGGCTTCTTTAATTTACTTTGCCATTGAGGGTCCATAAATGTGACCACTTACCTTTAGAAAATAATGAAACATTTTAATTAGATAATTTTTATTTATGAAAATTCTCTCTTTGTTATCTCCATATCTTTATAACGTTAATGTTATAATTATATTATAGTTTGAGGTGACAATTTTTGTTGGTTAACGTTTGCAAACAATGTTTTTTATCTATAATACAAGCCTAATATATCATCTACAGAGTGTCTTTATAATTTACCGTTTCATTTAATTGATTGAAATAATGGTTGTAACAAATTGAACTAATTTCTGATTCAATGCTATAACGGTGCAAATATCTATGAATATATAAAAATAAAATTGCTCAACAAGATAATACCCCAGATGGACTACTGATGCCAACACGTATTGTCAACTAGTGACACATTATATTTTTGATATTTAAATATTTAGAGCTTCCATTGAATATATTATATTAATGTCCATTTATTTTTAAATTCACTTTATTATTTTTTAATATAATTTTTTATTAGAATTTCGAAAGTTCACAACCGGTCAATATTCAATATGTGTAGCTGACGGTGGGTTTTCTACATACATATTACATAGATTATTCCTTAACTGTTATAATGAACTATGAACAAAACTACTTAAATTGAACGTGCCCCTCATTCAGATCCACTCTCAAGACTCCAACGACGAGGAGACTCGCATTGTTCTCACAGGGAGTGAAGACCAGCGCACTCGAGCCAAACAGTTGATCGAGGAGGTCGTCGCCGAAGCCAGCAGCTTTGGTGGTGGTGGGAGGCGAGGCGGTGGCGGTGGTGGTTTTGGGGGAAGTCGGGGAGGAGGACACCAGGGTGATGGTGGTGGTAATGGTGACACTAGCGATGTAGGCGATGTGAGCAATCGGTTCGGGAGAATGATGAACCGGGCGGACGATCAGAACCGGAGGGAGAGGGAAGAAGCACTCGCCAGTCAGGGTGTGTGTGCGCTTGCATTTTAGTGGGAGGTTTGGTATGGTTGAGAGGTGGTGTTTAGATAAGAATCTGTTTTGTCGACGAGAAAAATTAAGCATTAACGCTCATTCTGTAATATGTGATTCTATACAAAAGTTATTCGATAGCTGTAGTAACTGTAACTATTATTTCGTGGATAATATATCTCAGTTTCCTACCACATCACTTTGTGTATACGATCACAGGGTGCTAGGCTCGTAAGTCCTGGAAAAATCGTGACATTTTATTTCGATCCTTAAAGTCTTTTAAAAGTTTTCCCTTTATTAATGCGAAACGTTGGGTAAATATTTTTATTGGAACAGTATCCAGAGAACCTCTTGTTTTATTTTTTTTGTGTTTCGTATATTATGCAGTCTACTTATTACACTTAACTAAAATTTAATGTAAATTTTGAAGAAAATAATTAGCCAATATTTAAATGTTACAAGTCATTTCTTCTCAGTCAACGAAAACATTAATTTGACTTCCAAATATACAACAAAGTGAAGATTGATATAGCAACAATTTCAAAACTGAATTACTTCGTGGCCGTATGATGTGACTAATATAATACAATTTAACGCAATTCTGAAAAGTTTGCTTTCTGTAAATTTGGGTAAAGTTTGGGTTAAACGTTGGTGGTCAAGAAAAGGTTTAAAAAATAGCTTTATTATAAATTCCTATTTAAAAAATCATCCATGATCGTTTGATTTTGTGGCAGTGAAAATTAAATTTATAAATATAATATACATAAAAATGTATGGTATAGTGCATTTGTAGACAAATATCAGTAAAATCCCTGTTGATAAGCCCGAGAAAATTTTATAAAGTTATGGAAATCGATATAAAGCCGTGTTTTAGAAAGTCATGAAAGTAGCCTTATTTTTTCTGAGCCTAGTGACCTTTTATAACACTCCATCCCACTCGAATCTCAGAGATATTTCCAGTGGTGAAGCACTTCTACAAGGAGCTCCCAGAGATAACCACAATGACTGCCGAGCGACGCGCGGAGGTCTTCGCTTCCCTCAACAACATTATCGTCAACGAGCTGGAGAGCCTCACCAAGGCGGAGGAGGCCATCGTGCCCAACCCGGTGACCGCCTTTGCCCAGGCCTTCCACCCCTACCCCGAGATTCTTGAGGAGATTGAGAAGCAGGGCTTCGAGCGACCCTCTCCCATTCAGGTGAACTATGCGGAGCATTGTCACTGACAACATTGATGATGATCTAATTATTGTGTAGTTAATGCTATTGTTGTGGGTGCTTGTGAGTTAATTATGGAGTGTTGTTTGTAATTTTGAGTACGACAATTATTTATCAGTAAGGAAATAATTTCTATATAAATCATTTTCTTTAATTTAACTATAATATATTAATATAATTAGTAAATTAAATAGGATGTGATCTTCATTTTAATACAATATCGAAAGTTTTATATTTAAATGTTGTTTCTTATTAAGTAATTTACTAAAAACATAAACGCTGTTATGGTTTTCATCTATATCATTAAATTTTTATAATTGATTTTACAAATATAAAAATTGTTTGTTCTAAGTTGTATAGCGAGTAGCGAGAGAGAACCCTGTCGATTTTCTTTACACAGACATTCATACTACTTAAAATATGTTTTCGCAAGCTATACATTGCCATTTATGTACACCGTTAGTAAAACCCACTGCAAATTGTAACGGTAGAACGTGTGCAATTCCTCTCCAGTGCATGGCGTGGCCCTCGCTGCTCTCTGGGCGAGATTTCATCGGGATTGCGCAGACTGGTACGGGTAAGACGCTGGCCTTCCTGCTGCCAGGGTTGATCCACATAGAAGGACAGACCAGGTGGGTGGTCGACTTCAATGTTGTCACATCTGATCAGGATACCCTGTTGTGTATTGGTTGTTCTTGTCATGGCCCCGACCATACTTGAATAACTCCTCTGATTTTAGGATGGGGAGACAAACTTATACCTCCTCCCCACTTTTTTTATTTTTCTTCCCTCCCCCTTTTTTTCTTTCTTTTTCTCCACCTCTCCCTTTTCCACAGTTACTATTTTTTCTATCTCCACCCACTTTTTTGTCGATTTAGGGGAGGACAAACTCTCATCCCCTTTGTGCGAGTAGTATGGTACCGCTCCTGATGAGGGTTTTGAGTGTGTGTCATTTTGAGTTCACCTTCCGGTGTCAAATCTACTTAAGAGAACCATCACGTAGGTCAGAACATCTGGGTGAAGGGATATTCCACATGTTACGCAAGCTAAAATGCAGGAGTCCATAGTTTACTCGATCCTTAAATGTCCTTAATTTTGAAATTATTAAAATTAGGACAACAATGTACCTGCTCTTTTTTCTACACGCAATTAGTGTTTTTACATTTTGAGAACACTTATTTAATTTTACTATATTGTATGTTTCTTTTTATTATTTTAAAATCTAATTGTAAAATTTTGTGTATTGTACAATCATTTGTTTATGTACTAAATTACAACAAACTTAGTTCAATTGACACCATTTAATGTTGTACAGATAAGAAGTTTTTATTTTTGAAATTTTGGTCTAAGTGGATATTTAGTGTGTAATTAAATCTTTTGATTTTACAAATTACATTTTTCTTGTGATATGTAAGTATTGTGTGTTGGTTTATATTCACCCAAATCTTATGATGTAATATCTAAAAGATGTTCATCATTAGAGTGTCAATGATGCAGTATTTGCTGGGGCGATGATAACATTTATATTCTATGACAATTTACATACACCTATCTCAATCAAATTCACCAACCTGAGGACCCAATATTATTTAAAAGAATACACTCTCAATCATTTCAGAATCCAAAGATTGAGCATCGTGAACATTCACCTTATCTTCCCAAAGTCTAATAATTAAGTGTTGGTGGGGTTGCGAGCCAATATAACAAACAACGCCCCCAAGATCGTTATCCTAATTTAAATTTATCTAAATTAGCATTCAAAGCTGATTGTAGACTTTAAATAAATATATTTCTAACAAATATAATATTCCGAGTAATCTCCCCCACAGACCCCGAGCCCAGCGCGCCGGTCCCACAGTCCTTGTGCTCTCCCCCACCCGGGAGCTCGCCCTGCAGATCCAATCGGAGGTGATCAAGTACAGTTACCGCGGCATCAAGTGTGTCTGCGTATACGGCGGGGCGGACCGGAGGGCCCAGATGTTGGCGCTGGACGATGGACCGGAGATTGTGGTGGCTACGCCAGGTCGGCTCAATGATCTTCTGGACTCGGATAAGATCAACCTATCGGAGGTTAGTGCGGTGGAGTCGATCGAATCCCACTCAAAATTTGTTGGTTTCGCTAGCTAATACATCGATATGCTTACCAAGGACGCAGATTAACTCATATGTCAGGCAGAAGCCCAAAAGAAACCGAACATGTTCACAAAAATTAGCATAAGACCTAATTATTTTGCCTGTCTGATTTATTTGATACCATGAAATATAAATGCGCAAATATTGCTGGGTGTATTTTCTGTTGTAAACATTTCTCGAAAAAGTTGCTTTATACGTCTTTAATATATTTAATACTATTCTATCAATTATATATATTTTAAATATATTAAACTTTACCTAACTTTGCAGAAACTATCATTTTAAGCTATATTTTTACACATTTTAAAAAACAACATTTATAAATTTGGTTAGTAAGAAATTTGGTCGATATTACATTATCGCATTCACATTATTGGTAAAAGTTAGTGAGAGAAATTCAGATTATGTTCTTAATCAAATTTAGCGCGGGCGCAATGGCCAAGCATACAACCTGCTTTCTTTCCATAGGTGAGCTACCTGGTGCTGGATGAGGCAGATCGCATGCTGGACATGGGCTTCGAGCCGCAGGTGGTGAAGACCCTGTGGCAGGTTCGCAAGGACCGACAGACGGTCATGACCAGCGCCACCTGGCCCGCCAGTGTCCATCGGATCGCCAAGACATACATGACTGAGCCCATTCAGGTCAACGTGGGCTCGCTCGATCTCAATGTAAGCTGGATCTCGCTCTCATACGGTTACTTATCATCAACATACTTTTTGTCAAGATATTAGCAGTCTGATCAAATCATATTGTATTTTGTAAATAATTTTTTTTTTGTAATTTCATATAAAAACCGTAATAAAAATCATAAAAAAAAGCAGTCAAAACTAATTTAATTATTTTTTAATGTTTAAGATAATTCAAATTATCATTATTAATGAATGATTTACATTTATCTACTAAATTCAAAATTTGTTTCATAAAACTGTTTCGATAATTATAAATAGAATTACTACTACTTTTAGAAATATTAATTGCTTTTACTCACTCATATATTACTATTATTTAAAAAAATGTATATCAATTTTAATATGATTTAATTGTAAATATGTGTCTTGAACAATATTATATTTATTGCATATCTATAGAAAATTACTAGGGATGTAATAATCTTGTGATAAATAATTCCTTTATTGCAAATTTCACTCAAAAAATATTTTTCAAAATTAGGAAAATAAGAAATCGCATATGGAAATGTACTGTTGTAATTATTCATTTCTATGAGTACATGCCCGCAATTTTGAAGAGGATACATATTTTCTAGTTTATAGGAAATACATAATGTTGTCATGTGACATCAGGAGAGAGATTATTCGAACCCGTGATATTGACTTGCTAGACATGCGTGCAATCACTACACAACTGGTGCTCTTTCTCTCCCTCCCTCACTCTTCAGGCTTGCCACGACGTGACCCAGGTGATCGAGTTCGTCTACCAAGAGGAGAAGCGCGATCGTCTCATGCAGTTCATCACGGAGGAGCTCCAGCCGAACGACAAGGTTCTCATCTTTGTGGGCCGAAAGCTCGACTGCAGCTATATCTGCAGCGACATTCAGTGCACGCCGGAGGCGCCCAATGCCACCTGTATCCATGGTGATCTGGACCAGGTGGAGTGATGTTTGATAGTTGTTCAATCGTTTATTTACAGATTCAGTAGGGATCTGAGTTGCAAAGATACGTATCTGTTTTTATTTTACTATTTTGTTATTAAAATAATTCCGTCATGATTTTTTCGTCAAATTATATTCCTCTCCTAATCATAAAAATGTGAAAATTATCACAAATATGCGGTTGTTAATTTTTCAACGTTTCAGTTATGAGTAAACTTGATTAAAGCGGCTTTTTATTCTCAGGTTACAAATAAAAAGGATACTACGATTACTTTTATTAACCAGTTATGAATAAAATCCCAAAAAATGTTTATTAATTTTAAATAGTGCTAAAGTTCTTTTTATTGTCAATTATGAATATTTTGAACAATAACATTAGCTTCTTTTATTGTCCAATACAACAACCCCTCTGCACCACCAGGAGTCACGTGAAGACGCGCTGGACTGTCTCCGTCAGGGGGATGTGCCCATTCTGGTGGCCACAGATCTGGCCTCACGTGGGATCGATATCAAGGACATCACCTACGTCATCAACTATGATTTCCCGCGCAACATCGAGGAGTATGTGCATCGTGTGGGCCGCACTGGCCGAGCTGGGTGAGTGGCTGCTTCACTTTTAGTTGCAGGGTTGTCGGACCGGTAATGGGGAGTGGGACGGTTATCGTTGTTAGGCGTGTCAAGTGTCCCTGAGCATTGATGAAAGAGATAACATTAATTTGTAGAATTTATAGTTTTTTTATTAATGAAATATTTTTCTGTAGAAATTAGTCAAACATATTTTCGCACTCCTCGCCATTGCATCTTTTTTTTACTATTGGATTGTTATGTATAGTTTACAGCAAGGGTGCTGCGATCTATAAATACTTTTTACTGAAGGTTCTTGAAAGTGCTTTAGGCAAGTTCAATAGTGCCGATGTACCACATTTGTCTATTTTAATTTACAGTTTACATAACTAACCATTTTCCCGGGGAGCTCTTGCCTCCCTACCCACCTACCAGAGGCTCGACCTCTGGACGAGGCCCGCACTCCAGTGCATCCCTCCTTTGTCCCGGATTCTAATTTCGAAATGTTAGTATTTAAGGGGTGGTTGTCATGTAATTTCATCCATTCTTACTGGTCGCAACACGGATTATTTTTATAAATACATTGTACATTTTGCTGCTTTAAAATTAAAAAAACTAGAAGTGGTGTATTACATGCCGCTGTAATCCTGTATTTTCTGTTCATTCTATGAAATATTTGTTAAGCGGAATTGTTAATTTCAGTAATTTGTGAATATTTACATACATACTATATATATATATTTTAAATATATATTTATTATTTATATATATATATATTTATTATTATTTTACTTTTTACTAATTTTATAATTGTTGTGTTAAATGCCTTTGTCACCCTTCGCACGAATTTTGCTGTAACAAATGTCGATTTTCATATTGTGGGGTTCTTGTACAGGATTAAAAAGGATTTTCTTTTGAGAAATTGTCTAAAAAAACTATTGATTTTGTATCTAACTGTAAAAAATAATTTATTAAAATATCGTCAACTACTCATAAATTAATTTAGTCTAGTAGTACTCAACTTTTTGTATAATTAAGACGAACGAAGAATATTTGTACTCTGTCTACCAGTCAATATTAATGTGAGCAAGAGTGGTGGTCATGATATGTCTCTCTCTTTCTGTCACCACGAACAGTCGCAAGGGTATCGCAATCACGCTTATGACTCGAAGTGACTCACGCCACGCCGATGAATTGATCGATATTCTCCGGGAGGCCAAGCAGATCATCCCGCCGGAGCTGGAGCAGATGGCCATCCGTCACCAGCGTCGCGAGGCGGAGGGCGGCAATCGTCGTGGCGGCCGGGGTGGTGGAGGGTTTAGGAGGGGCGGGGACGGGGGAGGAGGAGGAAGGCGCAATAACTTCTTTTAGCTCTTCAGTGCAGGGATTGATTGAGGGTTCTATTTTTGCATTTAACATCTTTGATAGTTGACTGAAGTTTAGATGGGTAGGTCATCAATCTGTACTTCTCATACATACAATATTGACGTTTCAATCTATGGGGTGCAATATTTAATTAAAATAGTTTATTTACATGTATCATATTTGTTGTCTCTACTACATATCATACATTATTACAGTATACATTGTCAACGATAATGTATACTACAATCTTTTAAGTCATTTGGGTATTTTTTGGCATATTAATGTTTTTTATGAAAATAGTTGATAGTTGTGTATCAACTAATTTCACTTAACCGACATTTTTATGAAAAATTATCTTATATGTGACAAAATCCGTATAATTTTTTTTAACAACATACTATTTGGAGTATTATTAATTATTAGTATGCATTTTGTACCATCCAAATATTATATTTGAAAATGAGCTGTTTGTAATAGATATAATATTCTAAAAAAGTTGTTGTACAAACGATGAAACGCTAAATAATGTATACTTGATTATCAAAATTGACCTACCTGTCCTATTACAGTTTAACTTCTGAGATTTCTATTAACTGCACTACTGGTCGCAGTCAACTATGCTCGTGTTGTGTTGTATAGTGTTTATGATCTGAGAATATTATCATCATATTGTGTGTACACATACGATTAAGACGCTATATTGTTTGCTTACGTTTTTTTAGAATTGTAGTGATCTCCTCCTGTACTTTACTTCAGATGTTTCAATTTGTCGTTAAGGTGAACAGTAAATTCTACTGTGATGCACCTCTATTCAGTTAATCAGTTTTCCAACATTTCATTATATGAGATGAACAGAACATTTATAATCATATTTTTATGTATCGTATGCATTTTTGAGATTTATGTCTAATAATAAACCCTGCCTATGATCGTTTTATTTTCTGTCTTTATTATTAAATGAAACACCCTCTTTGTGATCGTAGTTGCCGAATATCATCGTTTACGCATGTTCGCTTTGTGGATTTTAAAATCTATCCAACAAGATATTGAATAAGTTACTGATGGCTTGTGATCGCTATATTCCTATATTTTTCGCAGATGCAGTCTATAATTATGAGTGATTCAGTATGTTTGATGCTTTTATATGTTATATAAAATAATATGTTTTTGGCATATTTCTCTCGCATTGTCACTGCAAGTAAAACTCTTGCTTGTTTCGAATTGATATTAATAAATACCAATTGTAAACTAATAATGACATATAGGCCTATTATATTTATTATCTAATGTAGAATATAATTTTTTTTTAATTGCGTAACTACATTATTGGTATTGTTAAAAATGTTATTAAATACATACGGTATTTTAACTTGTTATATTTATTTATAAGAAAAATAACATTACATTTGTTACGCATCGTTACAATTCTACAACTCAAATGCTAACTTCATTTTCAAAAACTACATCAGTCGCGTGGTCACAGGTCGGCCTTTGTAGACCTAAGTCGAAAACTAAGCGGTCTTAACAAGTCTTACAAGGGTGGTCCGGTTTCTTTTGTGTAATCAAACGAAGTCGGTGATTTTTATTAGTAAACCTAGGTTGATATAATAGGAGAATAGCGACCCGACCATATAGTTTTTATAGACTATTTTTTAACTAACATTGTAATACAATTAAAAAAAGATATGCATGATGCCATAATTTCTGACTTTCTCTACATGTATTTAAAAAATTATAATTAACAAATGTCCGCTATCATTATTTCAAAATGAAGTTATAAAATGTCGCTTGTTTAAAACCAGAGTCTATAGTTTTAAACAAGGTTACTTTTTATTGATTATAATCATCTACTTTATTCTGGATGGCTATATTCCATAGGAAAATATCTCGGTGCCATCACATTAAACTACATTAAAAGTAAGTGCTCACAAATATGGATTGCATGAATTGATCGTATTAAAAAAAAAATATATTTTTTTATACTGAACTAATACTCAGAGGTAGACTTAACTCTATGGAACATATGACAACG
Organism: Coelogynopora nodosa; assembly: GCA_034780555.1. Classification (NCBI taxonomy): domain Eukaryota; kingdom Metazoa; phylum Platyhelminthes; order Proseriata; family Coelogynoporidae; genus Coelogynopora; species Coelogynopora nodosa. Next base: position 4,052 of record JAUZND010061252.1, on the reverse strand, counting down.
ATTCCACTTCACAAAAGACACAGTTCGTAATTTTTTTCTTGAAGGCGATATTCAAATGTTTTTAAATTGTTCGAAGTTGATTTGGAGTTTTATTAAATTATAGGAAATGTTGTATTGTGATCTAGATCTTATATACTCATTTTTATTAAATTCTATTATATTTACCTTATTTTCAATTATAGTGTATCTTTCCTCAATTAAATCCAGCAACAAAAGCTTTTGTTCTTCAGACCGCATAGTTGTAGCACTATAATTAATTTTGTAATGATACTGTACATAAAATTAATTGTTCGTGCGTTTTCTTATAAAAAATATTGAAACTCGAGGGAAATATTGATGAATAGTGCGGTGCTTTTTCACACGCTATTTTTACACGAACATAAGTGATTTTCATATGAACCAAATGAAATATTGTCTATTTTAACCTACATTATTGTTTAATATTATAGTTTGCAACTTTCAGCAACTTTTAATTTTAATTATTTTACTTTGTTTAAGTTTAATTGAGTAATTAATATATTGAAATCCTCAACGGAATGGCATAGCACATGCCCACGATGACACATTACAAATTACGATTCAGGTCGTTCGACCTCGGTCGTCAAAAACCTGCCTTCCATCACACCAACAAAACGACTCTGGTTTCTGTTGACTCGGGTCTTCGAGCATGGTTTCTATTTTTAAAACCGACCTGCGACCACGTTCGATCACACGGCTGTAAAGGTATATGTTTAACAAGACAATGAACTCAGATATTATAACGGAATAATTAAGTTGATTACAAAATAAATATGAAATAAACCTAGTTGCGTATAAATAATATTAGCCTTTAGTCATTTTAGCATAGCTCCTTAATATATTAGTCTATAAACGAAGAATTACATAAACATATGTTTATAGATATTTAAGAATTAGAAAGGGAATTTTATGATTAATAAAATCTACATGAACTTCATGTAGCCTACAATAACTACATGAACAATTATACTATAATGAATGTTTATTAAAATATCCTAAAATTAAAAAAAAACTTATTTGTGTATTGAAAAAACAAATGAAACTATCTGGTTAAACCATATCTAGATCGGATAAATGAATGAATCAATAATTACATAAATCCGATATGTATGCCTATATGGGTTAAACCATAGAGATATAATAGTTGTATTATAATAAGACTATTATATGTTCATTTATATAGATAAACAATTATATATCTGGGGGTTAAACACATATCGATTATATATTTTTTAGTTTTTAAAATTAAAAACAATACATTTAAAAATGTTAACATTTTACAAGAAAAATATATGGATATGTATAAACATTTATTATTTTCCAATAATATTCAATAAAAATTTGCGTAAATATTAAACATACAAATAAAATAAATTAAAAAATTATTTTAATTTAATTGCTTTTTTTAGTTAGTCCATGTAAACAAAAAAATTATGTTTATAATTTTAAACATTTTATTCACTAACCAGGAGTGAGTTATTTAATGTAATACAATTTAAAAACTATAATGCTGCTGTAAAAATTAAATATTAATGCAATCATTTTTTATATTTTATTTTTATATACTAAGTAAAACACTGTAAAAATGAGTTCGGTAAAGTTTTAGTTGATTTAGTGATAGTGTTTTAACCTTATATATTATTACATCATATATCTACATCTACTATATCGTATATCTTCATCAATACATTTTATTACTACAAATTATATATTACTATTTTATGGTAAGTTTTTGTCATACTTACAAATGCCCGTTGTTTATGATACCATGACAACTGGAGAAGCGCATGTTATAAATCCCACATATTTCAGGTGATTTAGATATATTTAGATATCGTCACACTCAGTATTAATGAATACAAATATTTCGTTGAGTCAATTTTTTGTTTCAACATATGTAGGTATGTTTAATTAATTAATGCATATTAATAGGCATATGCAGTCACAGAAAAGAATGAAATTCTGAGTTTCAATTACTTCAAACCTGAAATTTTTTTTGAACCTTTATCCCCTCTCTTGTGTCCCCGACCCTTCCCCCTTTTCTTCTTTTGAGTACTTCCAACCTCAACGTTTATGAATGAACAGAAAAAATAACTTTTACCATATATGTCAATATATGGTGAAAAGTATGTATATACATTGAAATACTACCCTTGACCCTGAGAATTTGTACAGATTACTGAAAAATCTGGAGACTTTCAAATGAGATCAAGAGACCAGAAAATAATGCTTATAAATTTAAATATAATAAACTATATAACTTAACCATATAAATCAGTAAATAACATCTGGATTCTGGTTGATAATTTACTATACATTTATTTACTGCAAATTAAATTAATAACAATTATTAATTAATAACTAAATAAAATATAAACAGGATTTTATATATAAAATATTTAATTTCATATATTCACCCTTAAAAGTCAAAGTAAATCATTGAATTTAAAACTAATTTAAGTATATAATCAAATGCCTTTCAAAATAGTAATAAAATAATAAACTTTAGTAAAACTATAATTATATTTATATTATTTTTAAACAGTAATCATTTTAAAGAGGGACAAGACTAGACTTGTATATACATGGATTTCCTGGTTTAGATTGCCATTTTTCATCTGGAGGGCCACTTTCATTGATTTCTGAATAATTTTTTAAAACTATTTTCAAATGATCCTACTATATATATAACTATAGTCTGAAAATTATAAATTACACTTATTTTCTGGTCTATAATTTAGTACATCAACATATTCTGAATTCTATGCTAAATATAAAAAATTCTGAATAGTACTCCAAATTCCAAATAATATATAGATTCTGGGATGGCCATTGCCCTTCCTGCAACTGCTGGCCATGCTCTCTATACAATACTGAATAAGACTAAGCCAAAAAAGCTATATTTCATTTTAAGATATAAAATAATGAGACTTACTTAAAAGCTTTAGTTTTAAAAATATTTACAAATTAATTTTAACATAAATTTTAATAAGTTTAAAAATACTTTTTGGCTAAGGGCCAGAGCAAATAAGATAGTCACCAAACTAAAAATGTTAAAATCGTGATAGTCACATGATTATTATGATTTGTTAATTTACTTTATCCAGTTTATCATATTTTTTTAAAATAAGAGAATAAAAGCAATTTAAAAAAATATATAGGATTATTAAATTCGCCTTTTTGTCATGAATTATGACAATAATAAGGATGGTATGTTTACCACATTATATTTTGAATCTACTATGTATCTATTGATAATTAGTAGCATTTACATAGTGTACATGGATGTTATTGAGGTAATAACATAAATTATTTTGATAAAAAAAGGTTTATGTAACTGTATATGAAAAAGTAAAAAGTCAAATTTTGCATCACGTCCATTACTTTTTAAGTGTACTTTGTTAATTTTTGACCTGTAATTCTACTTTATGTAACAACTTATTTTGGGAAATATCTCCTTAGAATAGCATTATAATATATATTTAAAATTTCATTTAATAACTTCAATCATATATCCAGAACACTCACACCAAAGTATAGTCACGTCCGTTACCACAAATAGCCGTAATTTGATTATCGATTTTTTATAGCAATTAGACAATCAATTTCAAATTATTATTCGCATTTCTATGTTACCAGACATATGCCACAGAGATTTTTCCTGTTCATAATAATTTTAAATTCATGGAGAAAATAGAAAAATGGGATACTCCAAACGACGTATTTAAAATGATTATTACCAAGCTTTCATTATTCAAATGGCACTGCTTTATTAAGGATCGCCAAAGTGCAACGTTTGAAAAACTCCGAAGTAATGGTGAAGCGGTTATCCAAGTTGATTACAGTGAAAATTTTACAACTTCATTCCAAGATGAAATACAGTCTGCACACTGGAACCCCAAGCAGATAACTATTTTCCCTGCAGTCCTCTGGTTTGATGGAACGGTAAAGTCATTCGCCATAGTTAGTGACAGCATGTCACATGAAAAAGAAGCTGTGTATGCGTTCATGAAGCATTTAATCAGACGTTTTAT
>JAUZND010061241.1:0-18175 GCA_034780555.1 Coelogynopora nodosa | reverse complement strand
CCGTTTTGCTGTATCACGTCAGGATTTTGAGTTACAGAAATTGCATATGTCTTTAACATGTCTATTTCGTACAATTGATACCACATAACACATCTCCAGCAATAATTTTTTTTTGAAATTTGTTGTTCATTGGAATCAGCCCATTCATCTAAATTGGTAAAAATCCAGTCTCAAATCAGGAACTATGCTTACAGCGCTGTCTTCAAATCTAGTTATACCTTGAAAGAGATGAAGTTTCAGATGAGTTTGATGAGGTCAACAGAATAATAGTGATATATAAAAAATCAATGAGTTAGTAAAAAGTGATGTAAACTTTATAAAATTTGACTATTCCATATTGTTTGTAAATTGTTTTATATCAATTGTGCATCATTTATGTAAATTAATTTGTATAGTATTATCCGTTATTATTCTATTGTGTTCAATATATATTCCATCATTAAAATGAGTGGCTGTCCCTATAAACTGAATATATAGGGTTTTTGAATTATTAAAATATTTTTTGTTTATTTAATTAATTTTAATTATGTGTTAATATATTTTAATCAAATGTGATTATTATACATAACTTATGATACATGACTTTTGACCTACTCATTATATTTTATCTTCATGACCATATTTTTTATTGATTATAACAAGGTGGCCACAACATATATGGCAATATACAGAAATTTTGGGATATTTACGGAATATTTAAGAATTTATGGTTATATACAAGAATTTTTTTAAATAAGCCTTTTAATTGTAATTTGAAAAAGAGTCACATATCCAATTTTTAACTAAAATAATTACTATATCATTGTTTTTTAATTACACATTATAATTATATCAGTTATTATATTTTTGATTATTTTCGGGTTATTTCTACTTACTAATCCAATTAAAATATTTTAAAATAATTAATTACAGGGTTCATGCACCTTAAGAAAAATGCAAGAAATGTAGAGAATATTCAATTCTCCGAAATCGGACATAATTTTAATTATTAAAATTTGGTGGGACATATAATGATTTTCAACATTATTTTATATTCTTTTCACTTGTATATTGCAATCACACCACTGTATCACAATACTGTATCTCTTTAAGTCAGCTTCTACTTTTGGTACGTTTTGGTTTTGTTAATGGCTTTAGTTAACATATAACCACTACAGGCATGACTAAATATCCTCTCATTTTCTAGACCTGTGTTATAAGTACAAGTATAACATGTTGGAATTCTTTTATTTCTTCCACTTTTGGTAATGGTCTTCTTTTGACTAGTTTTCTTGAGTTTTTTCTAGGAATTATACTCTAGTTATTTCCAGTTTTATTATTTACACTCCTTTCCCTTTTGTGGATCTTTTTTGTTGGTTTTATTTGTTACGTAGTTATCCTTTCTTTTGATTTATATTTTATTATTTCTGATTAATTTCTTTTCTTTCTATCTAGTGAGCTGAGTTTGCCTGATATTTCCAATCAATTATATTATAATATACACTACTTGCTCTTGTGGTATTATCACATTTTTATTAATACTTCTTGAAACCTTATGGAAAATCAAGAAAATTTTGTTTGGGAATGTGTTGTTTTAAGACTGGAATTATATGTATATATATACTGATAATTAGATTAAAAAATTGCATTATTTTTTTTCTGTTATATTAATAAGTACAAATATATGTTTTTATGAGGGCGCTACAATAAGTAAGCGGACTCAATATGAAAGTAGATTCCCACTCTATGCATTCTTAAAAACTATGGAAACATCTAAGATATCTGTGAAAATTTCATATTAATACTTCTATGGAGCACTTCACAATTCAAATTTTAAAATTAAAAGTCAATAAATTGAAAAAATATCTTATATTTTGAGTAAAAATAAATTTTTTGAACTATTTTTTTCTAATATTAACAGTTTATAATTATTTATTGACATTAAAAAACAAAGATTTAGTGCTTGGTAACATCTATAGAACCTTACAGCTTTTCAAAATACTCTCCATTGCAGTCGATGCACTTTTGCATCTTCTGGAACCATTTGTCGAAGCATTCTGACCATTTATCAGGTGAAATTTAGTCAACTTGTTGGATGAATCGGGTAACAGCTTCTTCTGGTATCTGAAATCGTGTGCCCCTGAGTATCTTCTTGACATGTGGAAAGATAAAGAAATCATATGGAGCAAGATCAGGGCTATACGGTGGATGAGTCATCAGTAGAACATTCTGATCATTGAGCCAGGAAACTGTTGCTTGGGCAGAGTGGGCTGGAGCATTGTCATGATGGAAGATCACTGGTTGAGGGAGCCCTTTTGTTGTGGCTTCATCCATTACGAGAGGTAGGCACTCGGTTGTGTATCAAAATGAGGTAGCTGTTTTTTGGGTATCAACCGGTGTAGTCACAACATGACTTATCTGAGGGAAAGCAAAAGTATCAACCATCTGTTTTCCGCTGCTTTACACCACTCGACTCGTGACTTTTTCTGCTCGGGAGACAGTATGTGAGGGACTCATGATGATGACACCTTACTTAGCAATCCGGCAATGCAGGATTTCAAAAACACTTCCAATCGAAATTCCTACATTTGCAGCCATCATCTCTACTTTCATTCGGGCATCTTCTTTGACCATTTTCTCCACTGCATCTTCTTGAACTGCCGTTGTGGCTGAGAGTGGACGTCCAGGGCGGTCTTCATCTTCCAAAGAACTGCGACCACATCGAAATTCTTGAAACCACTTGCAGACAGACTACTACATATACTTTAAAGGCATATTCAGGGCTCAAAATTAACTAGTTAAAACTACCCTGAATTATTTTTGCTGATTGGGTCAATTGTTAATGGACCATATGTCCCACTTTGACATCTTGTGACAGTGAATTCTAAGTCCTATATACATTATTGTATATCATTTTTGTATTGTATTACACTATTTTTGTTTATATTTTTTGCAACTTTTAATTTTTGTTGCTTTTCTGTGGACATTATTTTTTATCTGGATTTATATTTTTATCTTTTATTGGAAACAATATTTTTCTTTGAGTTAAAGTGTATAATTCCATTGTAAGATATATGGCTCACCTCACTTATGACATCACCTTCCATGTTTATTTGAGAAACAAAATGGTAACCCTAGTTAACATATTAAACTATATTTAAAGTACAAATTAACATTTCTAAAGCCAAGACTTTATGATAAACAAATAATATATGTCATTTGTTTATCATATATAATAAAAATGTAGTTGTCTCGTAGCATGTTATAATAAATAAAAAATAAAGCCGGGGTAGCTATGCAATTAATTTTTTTAAATAACAAAATATGGAGCCTTATATTTATATATGCTGGTATATCAGATTCTACATTTGTTCCTTTTTATTTTAATTGCGTATCTACACTGGCTTAATTTTAATCTTAATCTATTCTAGTACATTTATTATTTAGATATTTCTCTAAAATGTGATTATTTTCCTCTTATTATATTCTGGCCACGAACTCATTATTGTTATCAATTCATTGTTAAGGAGAATTGTTTCCTTGGATTTGTTTTTGTATGCGTTTGCCTATTATTATAATAAATAGATTTTAAAATGTTTGATGTATTTAGCGAATTTTTATACAAATCAGTCAAGTTAAAATTTAAACATATTATATATACCTATAATTAAACATATAAAATGAATTTGATCTCCATAATTTTTTCTACACTTTTTTCCAATATATTCGAAGGACTCTTTGGTTTTTTATTTAAGAAATATTCATTATGATTAATGCTATTAATATAAATGACGAATTATACTTGTAATGGTATATGTTTCTAATTATTATTTTTATTGATCATTTTTAGTTCTATTGAATCATTGTATGCATGTATATAAATTTTACATTTTTTTATTTAATTCATTAAAAGCATTATTTCAAAAGTGTTAGATAATCTTCTAACAATGACCTTCTAATAGTTGTACATTTAATACTTTCAGAGGCCGGTTTGCCAAAGTATGTAAAGTTCGTCACAAGAAAACCAAGAGTTGTTTCGCCGCCAAAATAATTCGACGAAGACGCAATGGTCTTGATACAATTGAAGCAATTCATCGAGAGATTGAAATACTACGATTGCACAAGAGCGTGTCAAGCTTCGTGAGTCTGGTAGATGTCTACGAAACGCGTCAGGAAGTCACTTTATTGCTCGAGTAGTAAGTAAAAGTTTACTGCATTCTAGATATCATGACTGTGCAATCCTTGTTTTTTCTTAATAAGATTACTTTCGTTTATGATATTTAAATATAGTTAATAACTATTTAGGTTTATTTAGGTTAACCTAAATCTTATTTATTATTACGAATTTCTATACTACTAATAAGGGTTCCTTCCTTTCAAATTGAATTACTTTTGGTATAGTTGGCATCATTAAATTTGTTTATTGCCTACATTTTCGTTATTCTCTGAACTTGATTACAGTAATTTTCCTGATTAAACAAATGAAACTATAATTACGATCTATTTATGTCATGGAAAAGCAAAAAAATCCTTATCAAAATATAATACATTTCCAATATTATTGTTTTAGTCTTTTTATATGTACCTACTTATAATAATAATTAAAGTGTATACTCTAACTATAGATAATAAAAGAAATGAAACAAATTTCACATATTTTTTTAGATAATTAATGAAAATACTAAGTAATATACATACATTTTCATAAATATGAAAAAATTTGTATGAAGTAAAAGCTAAATTTTAAATTATACATTTTAAGAATCTAACTATTATTTTTACAAAAAATTTTTATTTGAATAGTTAACTTAAATATAATACTTGTTTTATTCAATTCATTATAAAAGTATAGATTAAATCATTTCAAAATATGTTGTTAGTTCTTAAATGAATACGTTATATGTGTTTTATATTAATTTAGATTTTAATAAAAGGTCTATTGTTTTTAACTTCCAGTTTTTGCGGTGGTGATTTATTTCATCTAGTTCTTCAGGAAGATGAAAATTTACCCGAGCCATTTGTGATTGTGGTAATGAAGCAACTGGTTGATTCGGTGGCTTTTTTACACAGCAAGGCTATTGTTCATCTTGATATTAAGGCAAGAAGTATTTAGTTTTTCTTTATTCATTAGCTTAGGTATATATATATACTATTAACAATCGTAATTGTACAAATAACATATAATAATAACAAATAACATATAAAGATCATTGTATAACATTTATAATGAAATAGTTCAGCAGTTTTATTTTGTGTGCACGTTTTCAGTAATGTTTGAATTTATTTTTGAATCACATTATGATTTATTAAAAGGGTATATCCCTTCATTTTTTACAATGATAAGCTTACGTTCAAATCCAGATATTCGCTGCAGAATGTTTTCAACCGACGAGCAATTCAATTTTAAATGTCTTTATTGATTTTTTATAAATGTTAAGTATATTGATTTATTTCAATATTTCGCAGCATCGAAACCACATATTAGTAACACAGATATGTATATTATATTATCTGGCACTTTAAATTGAAAACTATAATATATAGTTATAATTTATTTTTTAAAATAACATAAGCTCTAAATATTTCAAACAAATTATTAATATTGTAATTTTACATCGGGTAATATCAATTTAACTAACTTGGCCTATTTTTAGACGTCATTATTCGGTTTGTGCTCAAAAGAAAGTGTAAATTTGTACTGCAGCTAGTCATGACCACATAAACGATTGTAACGTCATTCATAAACTATGCCCCCAAAGTGTTCATAATTGTCCTTTTATTACTGAATATTGATTATAATATTCTACAAACTAATAAAAAAAAATCGCATATTATTTCTTTTTAACTAGTTAGTGTATGTTTGACCATAAATGAACTTTATGTGTGTATATATATATTGTCTATTTGTTAATGCATTATTTATATGGCTATTTGGTATATCGTCTGAATTTAATAATTAAAAGCCAAACATTTTCTTCATATACAGTATAACTTAGATATAGCGAAAAATTACAAATACCAAATCGGTTGTAATCTATTTCTTAATAGTTTGTGTATAAGCTATAAAGGCTCTATTATTTATAGAATATTACGTTGGACTTTTTTTTATACCGATTTTGATATTTTTATGAATGGTCGTTAATAGTATAATAATATTGTAAATAACGTAATTAATCATTCTATTAAATGTATTGTTAAAATGTGCTGGTTTAGTATATTAATCAGAGGCAAACTTAATTGTTCTATTTAGTTTTATTCCGTTACATCTTTGTAATCGACAATACTATCGTATATATCTACCACACTTACTTTTACAAAATTAAATTAATTTTACTGATTCAAATTAGTATGAAGCACTAACTTAATGTACAATATAATATTCGAAAACGGCATATGCTATACGTTTGATAAGAAATGTTTCTATGTGTTTCTTGTTTTATATTGATAATAATTTTTAATGATACGATCTTATAAACTAACATTGAAATTTCCTTTTAATACACTTACTAGTTTTTTTACCATTTCAACGGTGTTTCTGTTTATGTAAATTTTATTATTTATTGATTGTTTGTTAATATTTATCTGCTAATTTTAATTTAGCCGGAGAATGTCCTGCTACGCCGGTCATATCCATCTCCAGAAATCGCACTGTGTGATTTCGGTTTAGCCAAGCACCTCGATATGGCCACCAAAGTTCGCGACCTTGTAGGCACCCCAGATTACGTTGGTAAGACAGATAAAGATGTTTCGACTGGAATTAGAACGAGTTTCTCATTAAACAATGAGAATACTTATAATTATAAAAAAATATATAATCTGTTATTCGTACAATAAATCGGAAATGTTTTGATTTGTTTAACATTTCGTCGGTTTATGATTGTTGTTTTTGAATTTATTAGAAACGTTTTAAACAAAAAAAGGCTTCCCACTTGTACAATGACTTATACTGATCATTCTAATTATGTTAAAATAACAATTTAAAATTAATTTTGACTTCTCGTCTTTAACACAATAGCCGTTTTTATTGTTGTGACAGATCATTCTTACTGTATTATAAATTTCAACAATAACAGTTTATTTTCAATAATAAGTAAGTAAGCTTTACTAAAATATTGCTAATCTTCTCACGCCTCGATACCTCAGGTATTGTAATCTCTCTCTCTGGTGTATATTTCAGCGCCTGAAATTCTTGACTATGAACCGATTGTACTGGCGTCTGATCTCTGGTGAGCAACCATGATTGACCGTATCTTCTTTGGTGATATTTATTGAGTAACACTGTGCTGGCGGCGGCCACTTTGTAGTATTTGTGTAATTTTGGTTTTATGTCGCATCTATTTAGTACCATTTTATTTGCCTAATTTTTGTCTTAAACATTTAGAGTGCTGAGCTTAATAATTTGTTTTTCCAATCGATGTAATAGTTCTAGAGTGTCCCTATTCTTTTTTTAATGTATAATATAATTATTTAATATTACACGTGTAATATGTTATATTCGTTCATTTATATTGTTTACTTTTATTATTATTAAATTTGATGTATCGCTGTCGTTTACAAAAAACCATCCTAAGTAAAAATTAGCAATTTATCCTTGATACTTTTTTGTGTAATTAATTTAATTAGTTATATTACTTTATTTAAATGGCATAAAATGTGCTGAAACATTATTATTCTACTGTTTATATATATTTAATACTGTACAATCATGCATTTAGTATAGAAAAACGTTTTACTATATAGAGACATATGTTTTATTATTTCCTTTAATTTCTGCCTATTATATAAAAACAGTAATAAAAAACACTACGTAATTTTAGTCACTATTTTTAACTATGATCATTGTTGTGTAATATAAAGAAATTTTAGCATCCATGGTTCAATATCTACCGGTATAATGCTTTTCACAAAGTTAAGCTCTTTAGAAATAGAGCCGAAATTTACTGATAAAGTATTTAATTTATTTTTATTGTATATATAAAGTTTTTTGGTTGATGAACTATTATTTTTTGTTTATAGTCTATTCTTAATTATGATACATAATTTATGCCAGAAATTAGTTTTTTTTAAATACAATTTGTGGTCGACTATATTGTTAATATCATATATTGTTAAGGTATAAATGCATTATAACATGAATACTTAATTTAATTATATTAATTAACCAATTGAAACTTTCTGACTTCGTAATAAATATTTACGGCATATTATACCTTTGTCAGTGTGATGAAGATGATTCAGCAGAAAAGCAGCCTTTCAACCACCAGAAAAAACTTTTTTTTATCATTGGGGAATTGTTACAAATACAATACTATAGCCTACTTTGTTATTAATATTGACAATAACAATTTTATGAGAGTAAAATTAACTATAATTGTTATGAACTGCTACCCAAACAATTTTGAAACTATTTGAGTGTTTCCAAATCAACACACCAATTCAAAATTAAGCTATTCTTTCTTCGAATATTTATTTTCAAATTTCACTCAGTCTCCATTTTTTATTAAGTAACTTTTAAAAATAAACACATTATTCATAACCCTCACTTTTATTTCTATATAGTATTACTCCACTTAGTAGTCTTCGGTATGTGCGTATTGTGATGACCTTTAATCATTGTGTAGACGCGATCCAACACCGAAATAATATTAGAAGAAGTTCTAATAGTCATCCTTATTCTGTTTTGTTTACATTATCCTTTGTTAAAAATGTCAATCAATCAGTCGCACACAATTTGTTAACAACTATTTTCTTACATCTTTTGGTGAAAGTATTGTTGGTATAGTACTTCTGTATTCTTCCTGGTGGAGTAGGCCTACTGACTTGCGTGTGTAAAAACACAATGATAGACATAAACCAATGCTTTATACAATCGGATCAGCTTGAATACTTGCCATTGAAAAACCGGAATCGCACTGTTCATACGCCAGAAATTTAGTTCTTGCCTCTACTAACTCAATTTCTGTACTACAAGTAATAAATAGTACGTTTATATACCTTGTATTAACCGTTGATTAGAGAAGTAGAATATAGTCTACCGTATACAGTTGGTTAGCATTGCTTGGGTGTTCTACCGTTATAAACGCAGTGTGACCTCAGATCACATTTGCATTAGTAATAATTGTGAAAAAGTCACGATCGATGCAGAATTTAAAACAGATTGAGTTATGTTGTGTCCAGTTTTACGGAGAATATATTTTGTCTTGTGGCACATTTCTGTCTCGTGAACACACGAATATCATACAGATTATTCTGAATTCTCAGGAGATTTCAGCCATTGGTTTGCGGTGCCAAGAACAACGCCAATAAACTCATGCATTATAGGAATTATTTTATAGAGGGTTTTAGTTTGTGTACTCAGGACACTTGCAATCTGGTAAATATAATTGTCTTTAAAACACCACATTGACAGTCGTGTGTAATTGATCAATACCTTTATTATGTGTTTAATAAAGCAGAGCAAGACCACTGTTTATATAATTTCATGTGCCACAAATTTGATTTAGTGTTATAAAAAGCTGTGTGGTCATCGAAGGGTGTTCTAGTTGTACAGAATTGCGTTTAATTTCTAGACTAGAAATAATAAAATTAATATATTTTTTCTCTGTAATTTACCAATAAAGAAATTGTCTGTGTACCTCAAACAATTAGAAGTATATAGCAAAATGGAAATTATGTAATAATTAATCATTAAACGTTCAGAAATTTTCCTTATTCACAAAACTCATTAGCTTTAATTTTGTTATTTATAGAAATACAATGTTTAAAATTTTAAAACAAATGAGTTTTTTTTATATTTCGATATTAATGTTCAGAATTAATTATTATTTAATCCATTTAATGCAAAAAATTTCATAATTATTTTTTCAAATTTTGAGAACGTGCATTTCGTTTATGTGTGCGCATATTCCATGCAATTTAATCCTTTATTTTTTATACTAATCAATCAATAATTGATTAATCTACAGTAGTACATTTAACAGTAAAATCTAAAAATCAAAAAAACCAAGCCGCTATATAGCTTGCTCAAATTAGCATGAAGCATAATAATTTATATAAATTTTATAATAATCTTAATATTTGTGATATTGATATTCTAAAATGCATTCATTATTATTTTAAATATCAAACATCTTAATTAATATAAATGAATACATATTTAGATATCATTTCAACGTATATCCACTTTTCAATGTATATATTTAATTTAAATAGGGAAGCGTGTTATTTAAGTTTATTTAACTATGTTATTTTTAGTTTTGGCACATTACCAGGACAAGCTGTATAGTTAGTAGTTTCTATAGTTTGTACTACAGTCGGCACATAACAAGGCAATGATAGTATTACTTTTTATATTAAAGTACTATTAGTTTTAATACATTCAATTATGTTTGTAAAGGAAAATTATTACGTGAAATAAGCACGTAACAGTTCTTATTTAAGTAATTTAATCAGGGTTGGTACATATGAATTATTGATATGATACTCATTTTGATACGTATGTAAAAGTGTGGTGAAATAATTTTGTCCTAAAATATGTAGTATATAATATATGAAAAACCATAAATAGTCGGAAAATGTATGGAAACGTTATGGGATTTTGTTAAATGTTGTGTGTTATAATTCACTCAATTATATTTAAACTTTGTTTTCAGATATGAATAATGTTAATTAGTTGTTCGCTTTTTCTCTTGTACAATATATACGAACTGCAGTTTTGTGTAAATTAAACGTTTTATTTTAGGTATTAACTGACATCAAATGTATTCATAGCAATTGTTTCTTGACTGTGAGAATGTTTTGTAGTTTCAATACAATGTTTTGTAATTTTATTCTGATAAAATTGTACGAACCCTATATAATATAAAAACTTCAATTTTAAAACGATTTAATTAATTCTGCCAGTATTCAAAACAATTATTATTACGCAAAAACCATACTGTATGTAGCTCATAATAATATTAATTTTTTCTGATATCATTATCAATTCTATTAGAAAATTATTTTTTATTTATTTGTTTGACACGAAATGTTGCGGGAATTAATTTCTCTTCAAAAGTATCGGTTCCGTTAATTGTAACATTATTTTGTATATCAAGGCCGACTGTAATCGTGATGATATAATTTGTATAGAATCGTAGTTAATATTAATTAATTTAATATATTAATTTATAAATGTGTTTGAGAATATATATAGTTATATCTATTATGATCTAATTACATTTTATTTACATATCTTTACTTTATTTAATTTTCTAGTTAATATCTCTCCGACGGGAATCCTTTTCCATAAATATTGATTATTTATAATTGTTAGATTGGTATATAAAATAAAAGATGTCAGGAATTGAATAGAATAGTACATTTATATAAGCATTTGAGAATATATCTAGTTATTTAACTTTCACTTAATCCTCTTTCTTATCGTAATGACACTTAATAAATATTTATTACGAGTTAATAAAAGTTTTTGAAACTCATTGATCTCATCCATCAGCGAATATTATTTTAATTTTATTTCACTCGAAATATTGTTTCAATTTAAAGTATAAAGTGTTAACTACTGTAGACCATTATCTTATAACTGATTGTATTAATTTTTAAAACCTCCCACTTTTCCCACCAAACGTCCCATTTATAACGCCAGAATAAAAATAAATCTGAACAAAATTAATACTTATTCGTCAAAATATCTAAGCTACTCAGTTTCTTTAATAGATTGATTTTAGTAATAATACTGAGCTTTAATTTTATTCTCGTAGTCTATTAATTATATTTTTTACTAATATTTATTTCTAATGCATGCCTAACATTTATAACACTACATAATTGTACATAAATCTATGATTATTTTAGAGTTTTTAATTTATCGTAAATAGTATTGCACAAATGGTCTGCTCTATGGATTAGTTAATATTCCCTCAAATATTCAGTAATAATTATCAACTAAACATTGTTTTATTAGTGGCACAATTTTTCAAAAGTGAATGTTTATTATAATATGATACCTTGTATAAATGTCGTCTCTTAATACATCTTTACAAACTCTATTGTTACTATCGGCCTAGAAGTAGGGCCTAGTCATACTGGTTCATAAGTCGAAATTATTTATTGCTTACAATATAAAACTATTACTAATATATATACTGTATCCTTAAGTATGTATAGATACTTCTTTTGTACGGTTTTGCTATATCATAATGTAACATTCTATAATTTATTTTTATTGTTAACGAAATATAGTTTGTATTGATACACGAAATAAATATATTATGTACACAATAGTACCTAATAAACAGCCCAACTGCTGTCTTTTATTGAGATATTGTACCTATAAAATAAGACTCAGTCATTGCGCTTGTTAATAGTTGGTTTTAAATTAGATATACGTTGAGTTAATAGATATGAGATGTCTAATGTAAAAATGAGTGACTCTGATGCAATTCTAATAGATTGTGTAGTAGGCTAAAAGTAAAAAATACAATTTATAGTAAACTGAATTGTAATAGTTTGAATATTTAAAATATTGTTTTTTTTACTTTAGTAAGGTAAAACTATATGTTTTGATTATTTATTTGTTATGCAATATATATCGTGAGTAAGGTGGAATAAACGTACAATAACATTTTTGATATTTCACATTTTGGTATATTTAGCATTTCTATAATTTACAGATTGTCAACGAAGTTTTATAGAAATATCTTTATTATTTTCCAACTTAATTGTAGGTAAAAGACCTACTGGAATATCTCTATGGTATACTGTAGTTTGTGTTTACATAAATATGTGTAGATATATCATTGTCATATGACCAATGATAATATGGTATCTATTATTTATAAATATATTTCTATGTATGGTTTTATGCATTTAAATTGTAGTATGCTGTTATTCTGACCCATAGGGCTGACGGGAGGGGGTTCTTAGTTTATTTATATACAGGATTATAATAATACAGCTAAGTCTGAACCATTACGTAAATATACTGATTGCATATATTATGTCTCGTCTCTAATAGTGAAACACTGACCACACCCTATTTGCAGGAGTATTGGTGTCCTAGCATACTACTTGCTCACCTCTATTTCACCTTTCAATGCCGAAACAAAGGAGGCCACTTACTTCAACGTGGCCCATGTGAAGATCAACTATGCGCAGGATCTCTTTGAGGGAGTGTCTGTGGCTGCAGTAGACTTTATGCAGAAATTAATCCGAAAAAATCCCTCGTAAGTTGCATTGATGCCGTGATAAATTAGGTACGCTATAAATATGATTTTGTGATTTTTTACCCTTTACATGACAAAAATTAATTCTTGTTTACAAAAAGTACATTATTTCATCTGTTTCCATTTGTTGTGATAAGATTTAAGTGAATATAAATTTTAAGCGAATTTGACTTATATATAAGTGCATTTCAGGGAATTTGACTTTAGTTATCCTATTATATTATATTATACATTATCTATACCGAATTAAAAACTTTTTTTTATTTTCAGCATTATGAATTATACGCCTATAAATACAATTAGGAATATCAGATTGAATATTATGTTAGTATCAGTATTATATATTTTTGAGGTAGCAGACGTCTTATTAGAAATTCTGAAAGGTAGGAATCATATTATATTATTGACGAAGTTCTGAATATCTCAGAAATTAAAAAAGTTAAATTATTTGAAATGTGCATTATTTATATGACCTTGTAATTTTAAATTGAACAATAAAAATGTGAAATTTCAGTTTACTACTAATTATACCCAATATACTGTTTCTTATGATATATTCAAATAATGTAATATGTCAGATAGAAAACATGCAAACTTTTCAGTAGATTTGCTTAATAGATATATAGTCTACATAATATAACTTAATATTTGAACCTCTAATGATTATATCGATTTGTTTTGCATAGTATTATGTTAAATAATCGATTAATTAGGATATGGTATACTCATACGGTATGTCCCCCTTTTACTGTTTGGTGCATCTAAAGATATTAAAATTAATTATTGATGTATTTTATTGCGTTTGTTTTTAGAATATTTAAATACTAATCTAAAATCGTTATGTTGTAAATAATATTGTTATTGTATGTGCCTTAATACGCGTCTTTCAACACACCTCCGAATGCACGATTAATGTAAATAGACCGCATATTATTATAGTTTAAAGCTTAGCTTATTCTAAACATGGTTTATTCTGTTAACATTTAGATCTTGAGTTGATTACCTAAAGATTAGAATAATGGAATTTGCGGGAAATAATTCTCACCTAAGATTAGGCAATATGTAGACCCTTTTGATATACTATTAACTGATTAATTATTGCGATTAGATTGTGTGAAAATATGAGGATTGTCCGCTTTCTCTCTATTTGAAACAGACTGTGACGTAATCTATTACTTGATTCTAATTCTCTGTTGCTGAAGTTCTCAGTCTTATCTTAATAACATTTCAGTCCATGACGCAATACATTTCTACCACTCACCTTTCATTTTATCCTATTTAGGATATTTGACTGCACTTCAATGAGTCTTCAATCTAGAGTCGTCTACTCTAACTTTTTTTGCATAGTAACTAGATAGAGTACCTCAATCAATTGACGCCGTCAGCATTGATTGCTTTATTTCATAATAGGCTGTAGTTCAAGTATCTATCGTTTCTGCATTCTAATTCTTCTCTTAATTTCTCTACGACCTAAATCATAAAAATATATTTTGATTACTTTACTCTTTCTCTCATACGTGCAGTAGACTGTGTCGTGTGAGTAGGTGGTACTGTCACACGTTTGTTAAATAAGCCTTACTAGCAATGCATAGTCTATTGTGTAGTAACAATGTAAAAATGTATAATTAAAAATAGCCATTAATTATCTTATTATCTTAAATATCTTATTTAATGAAGCACTGGCACGTGAGAAAATCTAATATTTGTAAAATTGATAGTCTCAAAGGAAGCGAGTGGTTTATATTAATTTTGTAATCTATCATTTTCTAATTCATCTATTTTTATTCTGGCTAACGTTCGTGTAACATTAATCATAATTTATAATAGTGTGTTGCTGCTTTATAATTTTATCGGATGACATACACAGCCACTGGTGTGGTTTGAACCGTATCCTACCTTGCTTTAACTGTTATTTATTGACTTGTTTATACAATATTATATTCTCTACTATGCTAATTAAAACGTTGAATAATTTCTTGAAAACAAATAATATAGAAATTGTAAAAAGAAAATAAGTATTGATGAAAATGATGTTTGAATGACATTGTAAATTTTGCAAGGTATATTTAATAAAAGGAATGTTTAATTTGGATTACGCTGTGAATAAATAAAAATAATCCTAGAGTAAGGCTAGCGGAATTCATTTGATCTTCAATTATATAGTAAGGGGACATGCTTTGGTGAAGCATGAACTGAGTTGTTCTGGTCGGACTCTACTTTTAACAGAATGTCGGATATCGAGCTGATATTTGTTATTTTGCGTTGAATTTCGGAAAGTTAAAACAATTTTTGATATAATTCTATAATTAATGGATTAAGAGCAGTTATATTTTATAAAACATAACATTAGTTTATAAATATGAGGTCTATAATATGATATAGGTACTTAAATCTCGAAAACCGAAAGCTTGATCGCTTTTGTTGACAGAAAATTTCACAATTCTATATCAATCGTTTATACCACAAGAAAATTCCCAATCTTCGGGATATCTTAGCAACTCTAAAATACACCTTTTTTGTCTAATGAAAATAAAAAATATCGGAGTTTCATATTAATCATATAACATATGCTTATGAAGCATATTAAAACTATTAATACTATGCATATAATATTGTAAAAATATTTTTAATAATATGATTCGTGCTATTAAGCTTTTTCATCTTTCTCGACGGGTATGGTCTTCTATTAAATAACAGTGGAAGACTTGACACTGGTATATCATTGATTGTGATTACCACGTGATATGATGTTATTGAAGGTCTTGCTTAACTCGTAATACTAATATAATTAGTTATGTTGTAAGTATCATAGTACGTTAAAAATAAATTAATATAAGGCAATAGGTATAAACTTAATGAAGTGAAATGAGGAGTGATTCTGAATTAGGACAATTTTAACAATGTATTGGCGCATCACTTATTTATTAATTTTTGACTGTGGCGATTATTTTCAGAAAAAATATGTATTTTAGTATATTCCAAAAGATAGATTCTATGTATCACCGAAAGTGTCATTTTGTTACAGCTTTGTACATTTTTTAAAAATTTATTTTAAAACATTGTAATATAATAATTTGCATTCTGAAGTTGTTTTTAAATTATGTTTTAATGTTATAATTTAGTTAAATATATTTTTTATTGTACATAATATAAATATTAAAAGATCTGTTTCAATTTTTGTAGGTTTTTAATTTTTGAGATTATCAAAAAAAGTTTACTACTGTTTTTAAGAAATCGATAAAAAGTAGCACAATGTTTCCTTTACATAATATGAATCCTCAACGTGTTCCCTTTAGTGAACGTCTGTCAGCTGTACAATCTCTCGAGCATGACTGGCTAATCAACGTGGAGACGACGTCGTCCAACAACCACCTGGTGCCACAGCCAACCCTCCCCACCGAAGACGAGAATAAGGGACTCTTGTCCGTCACCGATGACATGATTCAACTGAACCTGATAGACGCCGATCCTTCCACAACACACTGTGATACTACAACCCATTCATACCCTCTAGCGCAACAACAACAACGGGACCAATCCTCCATAAATCGCATTCCCTCTTCCTGTTATGTTCCATCCGTTCTCCCCGTGGCCTCAGCGTCGGTGATTCTCTCTTGCGAGATGAAAAATGTCCTTCATGATACCACCAATGGTCACAGTGCAGCCTGTGTTCTCGACCAGTCGGTTTAACTTATGGTCTCTCACTCTTATCCTCGTACTCCACCGAGCTGTCATCCTATGAAATAACATCTGATTATACGGACTATTTCAGTGAAGATTTCAATTTTGTTTTCCATCCATCATTTATTTGAAGCCATTTTTAAATATAGATTTGTATAATATTATTGTTAATAATATCCTATTTATTATTATTGTTGGGTGTTTCTTGAATATTATGAATTCTTGTTCGTTAAATTGGGAAAAAAATAACAAATTTTATTTGTAAAGACAATTTCTAACCGCCGATAAAACACGTTTTCCATTTCATTGCACATATTATAGTATTTTTCACTTAGATTGGAGAACAATTTTATCTAATGTAATTTTTACGCCTTTTAGTTCGATTATACGATTCCCATTTTCAGTATTTTGAAAATGTCCACGAATATTTGAAACAAATGCCACTTTTTTTTTCTTTTTGTGAAAAGTCTACAATTCCGATCTTTCTCTCAGTTTATTTTTAAAGCCGACAGTCAGTTCTGTATCTACACCGACCGTTCTTTTTGCACTTTTGTAGTTTGTACACTTTCAGATGTTGTTTTGTATGCATTTTTGTCTTTTTGTTTTTATCTTTGTCCCTTCATCGCTGTCTCATATGTGTCTTCGCTTCATGTGTGTCTACTGAATGAATTCGTATTATACGGAACGAGTTGGTTGCATTCCATACTTATTATATTTTATAATGTGCCCTCTTTTCAATGATCTTCGAAATAGGTTCATAAGAATATTATCTGGTTATATAAGTTTATGTTATTTTGTGTTGTAGTTTTTATCGATTACTTTTTGCTTTTTGTCAGTTAAAACTTTCAAGTAATATGGTTGTTATTTAGATCTTAAGTTTTCATTAATAAATCCATATTTTCGCTTCTTTCATATTTTATTTGGTCTTTAATGGTATGTTATCTCATTTTAAATATACAACACGAACAAGTAAGCTAATTGTATAATAAGTATGTGCATCTTCTATTGTTTAAATATTTTTATAATTTTAATTTAGTCTATACAAGCAGTTAAACAATTGTGTATAACAACATCGCGACATTGATTCTTCTGTCTATTAAAACCATAGATGGGAATCTTCCGGAATTCTGAGATTTTTATATGAAAAAATATAATTGAATTCTTTTATGAAAAATGCAATAAAATGTGGGGGTGAAAGGGGGTTGGGGGACTGTGCTATAATACATCATCATCGTCAACTAGCGCCCCTCCACCAATACCAACTACGTCATCATCATCGTCAACTAGCGCCC
>JAUZND010061230.1:0-18176 GCA_034780555.1 Coelogynopora nodosa | reverse complement strand
AAAGAAGTAACTTATATAGTAAAGAAGCAACTTATATAGTAAAGAAGTAACTTATATAGCAAAGAAGTAACTTATATTGTAAAGAATTAACTTATATAGTAAAGAAGCAACTTACAATATATAGTAAAAAACCAGTAATTCATTGATAAAAACACGTAGTTATATTTTGACACCTCTCGGCCACCATAATATGCAACATCTTTCAATATGTAACGATTTAACAGCTCATTATGCAAATTAACAATAATAGTATACAAATCTTCGTCCGTTTCTCATGTTCTTCTTTCTCTATAATTAAGTCTGATAAAATTATTTAAATAGTATAGCACCTAAGAATCTGCAGATCTCAACACTTTGTAAAACTAAAACGTATCTACATAGTTTAAGTTTAGCCCTTAGGCCTATAACAATTTATAACTATACTAATTGCCCAAAACTATTAACAATAGGTACCAATAATACACATTTGAATGTTTATAACAGTGGTTTATCATAGTGGTGGTTAGCATAAACTTGTCGGTTCCTGTTGTTCTTGTGGGGGTCGCAACCTGCCACCTTTGAACCACACCTTTCCCGTTAAAGAGCCGGATTATACATATATTTCTGTCAATGATTATAATTTTTGATATAACAGATAAACATGTACACAATGTGAGCACATTTTCACAAAAAAAAATTTATTTATGCTTTATATAGTACGATTTAAAAAAATTAAAAATTGTTGTTTTTGTACAAAAAAATTTGCGTCTATACATGTAAATCTTGAGAGGGTTAAAAAGTTATATTCTAGTGGTGCCTACGATTATTTTCTGTTACAATATACAGTATTTACATCCCTACTGAAAGTGGCATAATCTATTATCCGCTGAGGAATACAACTTTTTATTATGGATCTATATAGACAAATTCTTTTTAGAAAATGTATATATTGACTGCAAATAATTCATGAGGATTGTTGAAGGAAAGTTCTTCCAAACCGTATTCCTGCTGCTTCTAGATTAAAAATAAACTATAATGACATATTTAGTTGATATAAATATAACTAAGAATTACATTTTGGAAGCCGTATATATATATATGGGCATATGTATGTATTCGTCAGAATGCAGTATATAAATATGAAATATATCCTTATCATGTTACCATTATTATAGTGTGTAGTTATGTTTTTCATTTTCTAAAATGTATTCGATTTTCCTGGCTCTAAACTAAAATATTCGCGAAATAACGTTTTTAATACAAAAAATTATATAAAACAACAACTACATGTCTGCTATTATACGATACAGTCGTTTATTTCCAAATGCAAATATTAACTGATACCTATTGTATGATGCTGCATTTTATAGTCCTAATATCATGCTACACAAAAAACATTTAATTGAATTAGATATATTTTACACGATACTTCATTCTGCAGCTTATGCTAATAGTATGGGGGGAATTAAAAACCTTCAAAACATTCCTAGTAAAACAGATTCCCCAGATCCAGAATAATATGTTTATAATAAATGAGTTTAATACAAGAGTAAAGATATATGCTCATATAACAAAGCAAAATATATAAATATTTTAGTGAAAAAAAAAAGTGTAATATAAATGTATAAACATGAACTACCCATAAACAAAACAAAACTAGCAGCAGAATTTTGCGTACCTCTTTAGTACATGAATACATGTTTTAACACAAAACATGAGAAGTATTAAAGTTATGTTATAATGATTAAGGAGACAGCAACATTACTTGCTAAATGAATTTGCATAGAATAATTATGTAAAAAGCAATGAAAATATTTAAAACTGAGACAATAGCCCTAAATTGCATGCTTGGATTAGTGGCAAAAATCTGCATTATAATGTACTGTATATATTCGGTATTTAAGAAGAATATAAATGAACAGACATGGAACCTTTATCACAAAGCCTTAAGTACTGTGAGAAGTGAATAACTTTCTATTATTTACAGATTGCTGCTGTGAACACCACCAACAGACTCGTGGAGGTGGATGTTCTGCTACTGGACCACTATCTGCCCCAGCACGACCCAATGGCCTGGCTGGTCTTCAGCATCATCAAGAACTACCGCCTCAGTCGGACCCAGGCCCGCAATCACTGCGGCCAATTCAGTCCCGTGTCGCCCGATTTTCTGCAACTCACCCACCTGGGCCTTGACTGTCTACAAAAAAACCTGTTTTCCAACTGTGCAGGGCTGACGAGAGGGGTTGTAACGCCGGCCGTTTTGCGCACACGACTGTCCGAGATCTTCGTCTACATGTGTCGCTCAACTGGAGGCATAATCAAGAAGTGGCACATGATGCTCTCGGTAGCAACTAGGCATGGCAGCAGGTACTGTCGAGTGATCATTTGTGGACCTGATTCTCAGACAATCAAAACTGAGAAGTTGATCTTGCAAATGTTTGACTGCTTAATGAAAAGTTTTAAGATGGCGTCAGCTGCAGAAAGCATTTGTGCCTTTAAGGAGGCCGTTCGAAAGCACTGCAGTGCTTTCATGGGAGTTGACTTGCCTCACTTCAATTTCTTTTATAGTACGGACAACCGTTCAAGGCTGTTTCAAAAGTTAAGTATGCCCATCTTTGGATACTGCTATTTGCCCTGCATGATCAGTCTGAAGCAGTTTTGGGATTTGGATTGCTCAGTGGAGCACGAGAGGTTTAATGAGGCAAAAGACACCAGCAGCAGAATGATTCTTGTGAACCCGGAGATTTCGACTATCCGAGAAAAACTTGACAGTCTACACTTGTTTAATATTTAATGTTGTTCTTGAGACATTTCTGAACTGTTTATATGTTAAGTAATCATTTTTGAATGACTTATGATTATCAAAATATAATTTACGTATCATTACCAAATTATATATAAACGATATTGTGTAAAACCCAAGTTAATCATATTGGACTCAGTAAAACATGAATTTTTTAAAGATTTGTTTTAGAATTAATTTTTTTAAATATTTTGTACGTATTGTATATCATTGCAAAATGTAAAGTGAAATATTGGACGACAGCGCTATCAACATGAGGATGAGCGGTTGTTGTAGACAGTTTATCATGAGTAGTATACGTATCTTTCGGCATTAATACTGCCTCCATCTCCGAGAATATCACAATAATGCATGACCGGCCTGGCCTGTCTTTACGCATATTATTTATAACAAAAAAAATTAATTAATAATCTCAGTCATTTTTGTTACTTATTTATAAATTTTTGCAGTGACAATTCACATATTATTGAAATAAAAACTTATTTACTTTATGTCAAACAAACGTTTAATCTTTTGCCGCGTTTAAAAATATCACAACTAAAATATTATTCTTTCGCGGAATACTTTATTATCATACAATTTTTTTTATAGAGCTGTATAATATAATTATATTATATTATAATATAATTATAATATAAATATAATAATATTATTATATAACTTTTTTTAAACGGTTCTAAAATGAGTTATGACAAGTATGACAAGTATTACATTATTTTCAGGGGCGCACCCAGGAATTTTTTTGAGGGTGGGTACAATTTATTAGGGGCCCGTTTTTCTTTTGAGGGGTCCCAGGAATAATAGTATACAATGTTTTAAGCTTCAGAAGCTAGGGGCCCTCCCATAACGTAAAGGGCCCTCTGAAAATTTCAGGGGGGGTACGTACCCCCTGTACCCCCCCACTCTGGGTGCGCCACTCATTTTTATTATATAAAATTAATTAAATATGACTATAAAGTTTGAAATACATACAAAGCAAATACAATAATATTATACAATAGTTTACGAAATATTATATTCACTTACTATTCACGGATTTATTAGTAATATATTATTAAATCTACTAAAAACATGTCACTAAAAACGCCGCGTCATCCAATAAGGTGTAGCTTTTCCCTACGGTTTTGTTTCGATAAGTAATACAATAGTTTGCCGATAGGTACACACCTAATGTATTAAATACATGTAACATTATATTGAAATTAAACATTTTAAAAAATACGAAGAAAGCGATCACAGATAGTGAAGATTTGTGAAACTAAAATAAATATTTGTTTTAAAATACACGAAACTAAGAAAATAATAGCCACCAAAGTGTAATTTCCCAAGAATATAAATTTAACTTGTACTTGGTGATCGCATTAAAAAGAAAAAGAATCATAAGTTTTTTCTAAAATGAACTTTGACCAGCATATTTGTGGCTTTTTTATTCGTATTTTACATTATTTTAATGACAAACCAATATATAAAATAAATATATTTCAAACGCATAATAACGAATTCCTTTTTTTTGTAATTAATTTATAACGATATATTTATACATTTTACATATAATATACTTTTTAACAATGACATTCATGAAAACGGTTAATGAATATATAAAACATTTGATTAAAAAAGTATGAAGCACAATTAAAAAACCTGGAAATTATTAGGTATTGTTTATGCATTATAACATTATAAATTCATGTATTTTTTCCAATTCAATTATGGTATTTTGTTAATATGGAATATATGTAGTGAAATAATTATCTTTAACCAATGAATGTACGAAAACTATGTCAATCTCCTTCGTTTAAACTTTCTAAATCGTACTCTAATAATCTTTCCTTTCTCATTGAAACCTTTTCTAATTATTATCTGAAACATAACTCTTTGCAAATTGCACACCTTCCAAGTAAATGTTTGTGATAATACAATTTTCTTTTATGTCGTTTCCTTATATTCACTAAATAATCCGCTCATTTTAGATTTGTGTGTCTTGATGACTCCAAAAAAGATGAATCTTCTTAAACAACGCCAACATTTTTATAAATAATAAAGCTAGCATCTAAAGAAAGTTATTTTAATTTTAATTGTAATTATTACAAACAAATTTCAGATTTACTTTTCATTTTCAACAAATGCCATTAATATTAGATATGTTGTTCTTTGAGCAGAATGTGGTAATTCGTTTACTTAGAATTCTGCTTGTATATACTTTTTTTATATATACATATAAGTTGAACCTTGTTCAGACCAGAGTTTTTACAATTTTGTCTTACTTACTTTCTTACATTTTTAAATGCTCTATTTGAGTATATAATTCTTTAAATTTACACGTAATTCTCTAAAATGTTTAACAAACTAATTTAAAAAAGTTATCGTCAAGTCTTATTTAGTTAGCAGATTGTAATATCTCTTGTCTACGTCTTTCTGTTACTTCTATACTAACACTCAATGGCTCTTTTGAGTTTCTTTTTACATAATAAATAGAAAACACAAGTCACCTACTAAATTATAATCTATAGTTAAATATCTTAAATATTCAATAACTCAGTCGAGGCGTAGAAAGTTTACTTCGGACGCCTTCTTGTATAAGTGTGTATATAAATATATATATTATTTTGTGGGAATTGGTTAGAAAAGGGACAAGTTATGAGGGATTATTGATGAAGGATTATTCATAAGGGATTATTCATGAGGAATAATTTATGAGGAATTATTTTTGAGGGATATTTCATTAGGGAGAATTTATGAGGGATTATTCATGAGGGATCATTTATGAGGGATCATTTATGAGGGATCATTTATGAGGGATCATTTATGAGGGATCATTTATAAGGGATCATTTATGAGGGATATTTCATTAGGGACAATTTACAGGATGGATAATTATTAATGTGAGATAATTTAAAAGACGGATAATGTTTAGAGGGTGTATTATACCGAAGGAATCCTTTTCGGGATATATAATTTATAGAATATATCATTTTCAATTAAAATAATTTACAGGAGAGATGATGGATCACATTTACAGGAGGGATAATAATTTAGTGGAACCAAATAATCAGGTTTTAATTTATTTTAGGTTAACTTTCTTTCTGCACTATAATTTAACAATTTTAACCATAATTGATCCTTGAGATATATAATAAAATATTGCGATACTTTTGAGTTGCTAACACATCTATATATATATACATAAACCGAAGGTGAACACTTGGCGCGAACACTTGATATATATTCACCTATTCCGAAGATTATATTATTTATTTATGTACACAATGATAAACACTTCATATTATGTAATTATACGTGTAGTAAGTAGTAAATAGTAGGCTACGCTGGCAGATTAAGAACAACCTTATATCCACGTCACTAAAACATAACTATATGGCTGGCTCGGTGTAGGCCCCTATGTAGGAATATACAATATATATAGACATACAACTTCTATTCAAGTAAGTAAATGCGTGTACAAACAATTTAATATTTCTAAACCTCTTTTCAATCGTGCACAATGACCTCAAGGTCATTCGGTCTCAAGTTCAAGAGGCAGCCAAGTTTTGTAATGGTTATTATGATCCATCGCGCGGTTTTGATATATATATATAAATGTATATATATATGCTACTCAGTGCCTGAATCGAAGGATGGTAGGTATATAATGTAGCTCTGGGGCGAGTGGCAGTAGCAATGTACTAATCAATTGATAACTAATTAAACAGTATTGATATGTGTTTGACGACATTTGTTTTCAGTATACGTATATGCGGGTATGTGGTGGGCTCTTGAAATGGTTTTTCAGTACCTAAATATATATTATACACTCAATATCCATGATTTCAATGTTTGACCTGTTTGACTACTGAGTGCATTCGGAGTTGTTGTGTCTCATAATATAAAATAGGTACATGTTCAGTTGAGTATATATATATATATATTACGTTGAATCTTACCAACTTTTATGTTCCAAAATAAACATTTATTTGACTGTTGTCGAATATTATTTATTCCCTGGCGAATACTTTTCGGTGAGACATGCAGCCTCTCGATCTCATACAAATGAATAAAGAGATTTATATATTTGATAATATAGAATCTTTCACGTATCTAATAATAGTTAGTATATTATACATTTTGTTTCATCGATGGTATTGCAATTCTTCTAAAAAATACAGTTAGACGCCATTCTCAAAAATTATAGCGTATAATTTTATATTTTTCTCGCCAACATGTTTAGCGTATAAAAAATGCTGCGACTAGAAAGAATTTTTATTATTATTGCCATTTTGGCCGCCTTCCGTAAAAGTTAACACCACTGCTTCGGTGAAAGCTGCGGGGACATTTTTGTATATTCTTCAAATAATAAGGTTAAATAAGATATTCTTCTACAAGTTGTAATATTTGTCATATTTAAATTTACTTTTTGTGGACAATAAACAATGACGTATATATATATATATATAACTGTATTATTTTATTATATATTTATAATTAATTACAAGGGATTAAAAAGTTTTAAATTATTTCATACATCAAGAGTCATCAATGTTAATTAATAAATAGTTGCATAGTGAAAAAATTGTGTAACATATTGAATTACTTTTAATACATTGTTAAATAGTATTAATTATTATTATTTATATAAAGGATTGGTAACTGAAGCCTAAGAAATCATTCAGTACAATAAATTAATTTCGTTTATATAAACTCTTTTTTAGAATTAGTTTTTTATCTCTTCCAAAAAGTGGCAAAAAAGAACTTACACAGTTTTTGCATAGATCAAAATATGACTTACGCAATAATTGCATGACGACGACGATATGATGTCATTGCTAATCAGAAGCTATAATTTAGACGTTTGCAAGGAAATGTTACATTTTCATTCGCTTGCATATATGCGTGGTGTTATACCTGTATTTGATCGTATACCGACAACTGTTAATTTATACCTACCTGTATTATATACTTTTATTCCATATACAATACATATATACGTTCGAAACATTTAAACGATGAACTGTTCAAGACAACGAGCTATATTTTTATTTGTTTTATGTCGAACATTAAAAAAACGGGCAACAAAATACCTGTCGTGCTTGATTGTCAATACTAAAAGTGTAATTTTACAATTGGGATAACTTCATAATATTGACATGTATCTAACATGAATTCATAAATCTAAACATTCATTAAGTGAATCTATTTGATACAAAACCTAAAAATATTGAGCAATGCAGTTATCCACTCAGAAGTATATATATATATATATATATATATATGTATACCACATATAGGAATTATAATATATTCCGATATTAATATTGATCATCGTTTATTATAAGTTTTTCATTAATTCATTTAGAGAATAAAGTTATTTCACACAAGTATTATTGTATAAATATATAGGGCATAGTTTATCAAATCAATTGAAGTTATATAAAATCTTTTAAATAAAGGGAAATGTTATTCCGGTTATAACTATGCCTACTAACTAATAATAAAAATATTTAATTGATTTTCGTGGCATATTGACAAAACAGATAAATAAAAAATTAACTTATATAGTTCATATTATAGTTCGTAGTACGCATTTTCCATATAATGCTAAATCTGGTGTATATATATAGGTTACATCGGTATATATAATCGGCTAACTATAATCGGCTAACTTAATTTTTGATGGGTACCTATGCATATCTATATCCTTTTGGATTGCACATCTGTCCAAATATTATTTGCTTAGTTTAACTAATTATTACATTTAAAGAAAAATATATTGTTGCAGACCTGAAATAAGTTTCAAATTGTTATTGTTACCAAATGTATTGAAATAAATATGAATAACAGATCTTTTTTAGGGGGTGGGAGGATTTATGTTCTGTGTATAAGCCGCACCTCCATGAATTACATATCCTTTACTTAGGATTTTAAGGGATACTTATATTAATTGGGCATTGTGTTATCAATTATGATGTGTTGCTTTCAGAAAAGCACATTGTAATTACAATACACCTAGTATATTATATTGAAGTCTGCTTTACAGGAATACAATGAGAACGGAGTATTATCTGACTATTTTTTATATACCTATAATACATAGATAAGATAATTATTAGCAATAAAATTAAGTAAGCAGATTAAACCGAAAAATAACAACTATTTTTGAACCAAGTAAAACTCATTAATATATTTGAACGAAATAAAACTCATTAAATATTCAAAATATTTACTAATGTACATTGGAAATTTATTATTCAGTGAATTAATAAGTTTTTATATAAGATTTTTATTTTAGGTTATTTCGTAATGAATGTTATAAATGTTCTCCGCTTATATATAATGTATGCTCATTTTACTTACAAGAAAGACATTAATCATACACTTAATATTAACTTAACCATTTTTCGTATTACTATTAATAATTAGTATTACTTATTTTATTGTAATTAATATTCCGTATTTTAAAATTAAAATACGTATTTCAGTTTTTTCTATATATATATATATATATGTTCATTTTATTTAAACATTTTTTGAGAGATGTACATTATTTATTACTGATTTTCTCTCTAAAATTTGTTTTTAAAAAGCCAATTCTACACAGTATATTTTAGATTGGATACGCAGGTTAAAAGTTTTAGTTTTTTTTTGATTCCCCACGATCCATATAGGAAAAACAAAATATGGGCACTTTAATTACATACGTGTTGATATTTAGACAATATGTCCATACATAATTATGAGGTAATACAAGAATATATATATGTATATATGTATATTATAAACATATAATTAATGCAAAAAAACCGTCCGTCTCAATAATGAATAAATAAAACAGTAGATTGCGTAATTTGAAATAATTAAAATAAATGGGGAAGAAAGGAAGGGGTAGGTAGTTTAACAACCGTAGCTATACACATTCAGTTTATTTCTACAACAAAAAATTAAAGTCAAAGTTGTTACTGCAAGGAGAAACCTTACAACTGTGTATGACACCTGACAAGAATACAATTAAACTCAGTGTCGCTGTATAAATGATACATAGTAAACACCGTTTGCCACCAACTACAGATTGATTTCACTGGTAAACATAATACCCATTATAGTCGAGGTGTTGTGATGCGTGTTACCAATACTGGGGAATGGGAGGAGTTTTTTTATGTTTCCAAATTATACAGTATTGAAGGTCCAAGATAAGGCCATTATTAACAAGTTACACGCGAAAGCTGGGAAATATGTGATTGTCTTATCAGAATATTACATACTATACACTGGTTTGGATTCATCTCATAACAAATCAAGAAAAGTCGGTGTTTGACACGAATGTACTGGGAATATCTGGTCCACATCTCAAGGTATTTATCGATGTGAGGTGTAAGTTATACACTGTGTTACAATTAGACACAGACGAAATATACTGTTGAAAGAACTCAAAAAGTCAGTAACATGCGCCGCCTATTCTTCAGAGTGATTTTCTGATGATTCAGGAGTTTTGGTCTCTTCTTCCGGCTTAGATTCCTCCGAGGGTTTGTCCTCTTCCTTGGGGGGTTCCTCTGACGCGGGCTTCTCCTGCTCCTTTGCCGGTTCTTCTACCGGTGCAGGTTGGGATTCTTCAGATGACTTTTCCTCCTGCTTAGGCTCCTCAGCTGGGGTTTGCTCAGGTTTGTGTTCTTCTTCTTTCTTAGATTCATCTTCGGATTTGTGCTCCTCTTCTTTCTTTGGTTCTTCTTCTTTCTTGGCATCATCTTCGGATTTGTGCTCCTCCTCTTTCTTTGGTTCTTCTTCTTTCTTGGCTTCATCTTCGGATTTGTGTTCCTCCTCTTTCTTTGGTTCTTCTTCTTTCTTAGCTTCCTCTTCTTTTTTATCTTCCTCCACGGATTTTTGTTTCTCTTCCTTTTTGGGTTCTTCCTCTTTTTTAGCTTCCTCTACGGGTTTGTTTTCTTCTTCCTTTTTGGGCTCTGATTCCTGTTTAGCATCGTCCGCTTTCTTAGGTTCCTCCTGCTTGCTTTCTGGTTCGGTTGGTTTGACTTCGTCTTCCTTCTTCGTCTTGTCCGCGGATGCTTCGGCCTTTTTATCCTTGCTATCGGCTGGAGTGTCCGCCTTGCCAGCAGCCTGCTCCGTCTGGGAAGGGGGGGCTCCTTCCTTCTGCTCTTCGGCCGCAGCCCCTGCCTCGGTGCTGTTCTTGTTTCCCATTATGTAGAAATAGTAGTAGTGGAATTACTTGATTTTTGCTTTACCGGTGCACAGAAGAATCGTCGGATAACAATTTCAAATATCAGCTGGTACGAAAACAGGCAAATCACAGGGTTGATTAAGCACAATCAAATCAAAAAAGTAAGTGAGAGTCGTGTGCTGGGTCGGTTAGGTAATATAACGTATACCGCGTCTGTGATCACAAACACACACACACAAAATACATGTATTTTAATTTGTCGAACAAGAACAACGAGGCTATAGGCCAGCAATCAGTGACGCATATTATAATACCCCCTCTTGATAAAATGATTTTCTGATTATGGATCGCGACGCGGCGCAAAGTTTACAAATGGCTCGAAACATGCAATACTAATGCTACACTGTTTTCCACTCTTTAGTCATGAACCTGCCAGACTACGTATTATTATACAGTTCATGTGTATGGAAGTCGAGATAATTAGCTTTGTTGTTATTTATACACAGGCACAATAATCAACACGTTCAATAGGTTGTTTTATAACTCGTCAGGCAGGGTAGTGTTATACAGCTAGCGAGAGGGAGGTATACACAAGCGTACAAAACACTGAAATGCGTCAAAAGACTATTATATAATGATTCAAGGACGTGCAATGTCCACAACTGTACCACATGTTATTTGCTGCAACTTGCATGTCAGCTCTTACGAAGCAATTAGCCAGTGTTATTTATTACATAATATACAATATATCATAATACTGTGTAATATGTTTTATAATTATTTGCTATTTAACATAGTTACTAAATAAATATGGTTATTATTGTGAAATTATTGTATAATGTAAAATATAAATGTATTGTGCTGGTTTCGGAGATGAGACTAACCTGAATTCTGTCTAATAACTTTTACATGAATTTGCTATTATCAAATTGTTTGATTATATCTATCTTCAAAATTATTAATTATCCAGTCTGAAGATAGATAATATAAGATATAGAAAAGGTATAGATAGCTTATTCTTAATAAAAGGTTTTAATATAATGAATACAAATTAATTTTATTAAAATAATAATAATTTAATATATTCGATTGTTCAAGGTTAAATATTAACCAAATAAATGGAACTGAATCGCTTTGCTCCGGCATTTATAAAATAATATTTAAACTTAGAAAACAAAACAAAATTCTTTTATATATATAATGTATTCACATATATTCAATCGATAAAAAAAACAAAAGGATGTGAATAAATAACTCTAAACATTTGACTTTGAGAACAGTTATATATAGATTGTTATTACTTCATTCATAAGATAATGTATATATAAATGAATATATTTATAAATAATCGAAAGGCGAAGGAGAAATAGATTTAAAAACAAAACCAAATTATTATATTACCTTGATTAATACATATAATATTTACCCCCGATTTTTATTGAAATATTAAATTTAGATACATAGTTCACTATTACCTAGTGACAAGTTGAAATATTTCGCCTAAATATCATATTAACCTATTTTTATACCAACTAACTTACGAAGTTCTTGCCTTTTTATTCGTCTAATTAAGTAAAAACAAACATAATAACTACATATTAATTAGTTAATATTAAATCTATTGAGTGATCATATTAATATATTTATTTACAATTTGTGATTTAGTCAGTTAATTAAAGACACCATTTTTATGCGCATTTTTTATTATCGGCATGACGGTGCAAAGTTATATACATTTCATAAACACAATAAAGCCCTAATTAATCGATTTTGCTACGCAATATTACAATCGGGTTCTCAATTCCATTTTGATATTCACTTCATTTACTAAGAATATCGACGAAACCACTTGACACAAAATCCATCTTAGATTTTGATATGTACTAAAAACTGAAAAAGCATTAAAGGAAAATATAATTAAATCTCACGATAAAATGAAGCGTGCATTAATGAACATAATAAAAAAACCTAATAAAGTTAACTTTATCCGCTAATGCTATTTTAATTATGTTAGCCTACATATTAAAAATTATTTTATATGTTTGCACATTTATTACTTGGCTTATGCCAAACCGCTTTTGAAGACATCGGCAGTATTACATATTTGCAATCATTAAAGCTGACAAAATAACCAATGGAAAAAAGAATATATTTAAATATGCTAAACTGTACTTGTAATAAATTATAAATATAATGAAAAATATAACAAATAATTGGTATTGTGTACCAACAAATATAGTACAAATACGGATGAGCAGTCCATATATAAAAAGAAAAGTTATTAAATT
Organism: Coelogynopora nodosa; assembly: GCA_034780555.1. NCBI lineage: Eukaryota > Metazoa > Platyhelminthes > Proseriata > Coelogynoporidae > Coelogynopora > Coelogynopora nodosa. The sequence continues at coordinate 4,945 of JAUZND010061230.1, read as the reverse complement.
ATATGAACAAATAATGTTAACGTCTTTTAAATATAAATATGTTATTAGTGATTCAATAACTCGATGCCCATCAAAAATTCAAAATGTCTAGAATTAAAAAGGAGTTAATTCTTTTGAGCCGATACACATTAAAACAATAAAGTAGATTATAACTATTTCATTTCTGCACTAAAACGACTATGTTAAACCACACGACCGTATTATTGGAGAATCTTTTCCGAAAAATACGTATTTATTTATAACATGGAGCATTATATGTAAATTTTGAGTGTATGATAGTTGTCAAGGGCACATGTAATAAGTTGTCATCAAGTAGAATTTAGACAGAATTACATGGACATTTGAGTTCATATTATTTAAGAAATCTTTAACGTTATTAATAATATAACAAAACCGTACTTATAAAATGAAAGCATAGATTTCGATAATAATTAAGAATGTTAAACATCATTTAGATATATCATCGACATTTTTATAAATTTATTTAAGAAAAAGCATCATGCTTACTAAAAAAGAATATAACAAATAATATATAAATAAAAATTCCTGATAAAAAAAAAGTGTAAGAAAATTCTAAGATATTAAAAAAATCTAGCACCTTCATAGTCCGTGAAAATCAATTCTCAAATGGGAAGAGTTAGCACGGATATAAGGAAGTGAGACATACAAAGTGAGACAGATAGGCTCATATAGAAGCAACATGTTAGGATACAACACATACAAAGTGAGACAGATAGGTTCATATAGAAGCAACATGTTAGGATACAACACATACAAAGTGAGACAGATAGTCTCATATAGAAGCAACATGTTAGGATACAACACATACAAAGTGAGACAGATAGGCTAATTTTTTACTGAAAAAGCAGTTCCATTCTTTAAAATAGAGAAACACATCTACACACCTCCAGATGTTACTTAATTTTAAGACTCAACAATTTGACCACAACCATAAAACGAACCTTCAGGAAAGTGACATACATTATATGTACATATATATATATATCGATTAAAACAGTCTGTAATATTATCAGTCAAAATGGATCAGAAATACAAACAGAGACAAGCTTTTTCCACTTCGTAGTGATTTTTACTCTTGTTGCTCTGCTCAGGGTTCCTGTGTGTTGTTGGATCTCTGTTTTGATTCCGTACACACGCAGTTGTTTACTCAGAGTTCTGAGGTTGCGGATCTGTATAGCTTTTCCAATAGTGTAGGTGGGCATAGTATATACCGTACATGTTGTACTTTTAGAGACAACTTTGTAGTGCGCACTTGATTCGAATGTGTGAAATTTAGTCACAAGACAACTAAGGTTTAATATAATTATTTTTATTTGCAATGAAGTAGATAACAAAAGAAATGCAACTACCTCCAAAAAACAGCACAAGCAACCTTTGAAAATATTATAAAATGAAAGTAATTGTGTCAAATATGTGTAGACATATATATATGACAAAAAATGTTGTTTCAAGACTCTTAACATTATAGAACGTAAATCTTCAATAAAATTTAAATCAATATTTCAGATAATGAACCGTTACATAAAATAGAAAAGTTACTGCAATTTATATTAGACAAATAATAAAAAACTAAATTAATACTAATATTTTAAATTTGTGTATGTGGGCTTGATATTACAATACCGGGACCATTGTACACATTAAATATTAATACTAATTAAATATTGAATGAACTTTAAAACGACTAAAAACTCCGGAAACAACATCTTTTACCGATTTCTTCTCGTCATCCGACTTTTTGTCTTTATTTTTCTTATTCTTATCATCATCGCTATCATTGCGTCTCTTCCCATCTTTATTCTTCTTATTCTTATCATCATCGCTATCATTGCGATTCTTCTTATCTTTATCCGTCTTTTTCTTGTCATTATTTTTCATCATTTTCATCATTTATCATCATCTTATCATCAGTCTTATCAGCATCATTTTTCTCATCTTTATCTTTGTGTTTCTAGAAAATTGATACATAATATACAAACTAGTTGAACATATATGATATTATGACAATCACACTCTCCCCTCGAAATAGATCCAACTATCTTTGAAGAATTCAACTACTCCAAACTAATATTAAATGTATTTATTTATAATGTAGTAACTTGGTCAATAAACGAGATAAACTAGAACATGCATGGTTTAATATTGATATTTATCAAGTATTAAGTTATTGATATATATATTTTTATTAGTATTTACGATTGATTTATAACAATTCATATCATTTGAATTAAATTTTAATTAAGTTACTAATACATATCTGAATGGATACATGGTTTATGTAATAGACATTTTCATGTGTATATTTATTGCACTAATCTCTCTATAATTTATAAATTGAGACGATTATCATACTCTATATTTTGCATAATATGTTAAAGTCACAATTTAAAAGTTACAAAATTGGAGTATTTTAGATCATACCTTGTTTGAATCGCATTATATTGGCATTTATAACACGATAATAACCTTAGTTCAAAATTTGGGACATTTGTCTAAATGTCTCTAAAAATATAATAAACACTGTTTAAATATTTCAATTAAATTATTGTATTGTAAAATTATATGTTTTTATTACTCTGTTACTGTAATATTATATATTGATTTATAAAATGCATTTTTACAATTTATATATATTTCACTAAGCTACTACGCTTTTATGTTTGGTAAACGTATATAAGTACAATAGTATTCGGATACCCATATAATATACCAAAATAGAGCGCAAATCATAAAATATAAACAAAACAACAATGCAGCTAAAATAAAAAATGATAATGTTATTAACATCAAATGCAAATAATAGAATTACGCAAAAATGTATAAATACTTGCAAACAATGTTTGAAAGACATTGCGACTTGTTTTCCATTTATTATTTAATCTTGTAATAACCGGATTACTCTATTGTGATAGAGGTGCCATCGTCACCGAAACATTACATTTATTTCTGTGTAAACGACATTATTTTATTTTATATTATATGTACATATATAAGGATACGTAGATGAAATCACATATTTTTGAATAAAGAAGTAATAGTGTATAGTATTCCATTAATTTTATACCAAATATAAATCTACAATAAGCATAAAATAAGTAATTCTATTAAAAAACATGACACACAGAAAGAATAAATAAAATTCTAGTAAGAGTCAGCTAGTGTTAAATGTGTACATAACATACCTCTTCATCATGATCCTTATTCTTCTTCTGTAGATGAATGGATAAACTATGAATATAATAAACAATATAAACATCTGCACACAATTAGTAACTGCATTTTTAAGGGATTGACATATTACATCAGTATTGTTTATTCAGAAGGTAAATAGCAGAGATGAAACATAATATATTCAAACATATTTAATGATTTCTATTGTTTTGATTAAAAAAGAAGTGGTCAAGAAACAAGTGACTGGAAACGGAGGCAATCCAAAAAGCCGTCGTAGTTAAATCTCGAGATCTAAAAAAATTGCAATAAAAAATTATAATTTTTATTCGATGATCTCCCACTAATGTAAGTGAAGGCGTCAAAATTTCTGAAATAAATGATCTATTTAAGAATCTCGGAATGGATGACTTCAACTAAACAACCAACTTTTGTTGTTAAAAGAAATGAATCAAGACTACAATTTGAATTAAAATTTCATCCCCATCTGCCCCTATCTGCCCTCTCTTCCAGAACTATTCCTTTTAGAAACTGACTTGTTCCACATAAGACAAATCTCGTCAGTACCACTATTATAGAATAAAAGTAAACATAATTTTCCTAATTATTTAATTTTCTTTGTTTTAAAAATATACTTGATACTTTATTGTTCTTTAACTACAAATAGTGATCTTTTTAGTGTTTCCTTGTTTGTCATAAGTACTGTGCTCCCACATGCTATGTATTCCTCAATTCGTTATTATGCCCTAGCGATTCCGATTTTCATATAAATAAATAAGTAGTAAAATTTGCAACATTATATATTCCAATTACATGTGCCAAATTAAATGTTTGTCCATCCAATTAGTAGAATACAATACGTACTATAAAAGTTATGATACATAAATAGAGTGTCCTAAATTGGCTCGTAAAACGGAATTAAGAAGATCAACATTAGAGGTGATTTTATTAAGAATAACTTCACTTCACTTGCGACAATTGTCACGGATATGTATACATATAAAATCTTCAACACAGCATTCATATTATGAAATATATCCGGAATGTTAGGGCGCAATTGCATAATATACGAGTCAATATGCGTATCAAATGAAGCAATCATGTTCAACAGTTAAATATGTAAACACCCGTACAATATAAAAGTTCTAACAATGCAGTACCCAGTAATAATATTTATACACCGTTTAGATCAAAGAAGTACAGCTACATTTAAATCTAACATATATTATTTTGTTTTAGACAACAGCTACTACTGTTCAGTAGCATGTAAGAAATGAAAAGAAAATCATAGTTGATGGAAGAATTCATCTATACGGTATTAAGCACATACACTAAAACAATTAAACCTATAATTCATGTGAAACTGAAAGAGAAGAAGAAAAAATACAAACAAATAAAAAATGTTTAATGCAATCAGTCAGTTTCCTTTTTTTGCAAAAGTATACCAATTTTATTATTTTAAAAATATTGTGATCACGTAGTTTAATAACTAAAGTTAAATACTTTAAATATTATTCAACAATCCTTGCATCCCTAATACATTTTCCATGTCAATTTAGGAATTTGAAATTGATAAAACAAATGCCAATGTATTATTAAATAGCTAAATAATGTATAGTTATAATAAACTGTGTAGGCCTATCTACGGCGGCTTCCCCTCACCATCTTTATAGCCACCATATCCGCCTGAGGGCGGAAGGTTAGCATCCGGTCGTACATCACGCCCAAGAAAACGGGGTTAGGATTAAACCTTAGA
>JAUZND010061219.1:0-18176 GCA_034780555.1 Coelogynopora nodosa | reverse complement strand
TTTTTGGATGTTTTCATAAAGATGCTCGTTGGTGATTCTATCTGTGTATTTCACGTTTTTTACCTTTCTCAATAAACCTTATGGCTGATGACTTATAGTGTATGACTTATAGTTGATGACTTATGGCTGATGACTTATTGCTGACGACTTACAGTTGATGACTTATAACTGATGAATTATAGCTGATGAATTATAGTTGATGACTTCTAGCTGATGAATTATAGCTGATGAATTATAGTTGATGACTTTTGGTTGATTACTTGTCTTGTCGGTGGTTGCTGCGTTGGTGTGGTATTTGGTAGCCAGACTGGACACTGGATAGTTTGAAATGTTTTTTACGAGAGTAATTTGACGTTAGCCATGAACTATATAATAATATTAAATTAAACAGAATTTCCAATTTTACCTCTTAGTTTATATATCGGAGGGTAATATATATATATCAATTTAAAATGCCTTTATTTATTCTAATGTTTGTCATATTATTAATGCTAATTTTATATTTTTGCAGTACAGTTTAATAGTGTAATAGAGTTAAAATTGGTTTGTCTATTTTATTTCATTTTCGTTTAACATTTTCACGGTAAGTATTAATATAATATGCAATCAAACAATAACTAATTAAATAATATTATATTTGTTAATCTTAACCTTTCTAAAACCATCTGCTTTATTATATTGATATTTTTTGTCAATTTAATTCAATTTGAATTTAACTTAATTTAACTACGATAATAATACCACTTATATTGATTGTATATACACATACTTGCTGTATACAGCAGCACACTGTTTGATGGATCTTACGGAGTTATTGATTAATTATTGTATTGCAACATTTATACTATTAATTTCAACTGAACAAGTGTTATCTCTACTTAAGATGTCAAAGGTTAAGTAGTAGTTGATCGAATTCTATTTCATTCTTCAACACCACCACATAACAAATCAAAAATAAAAGTATGAAGAACCCTAAATTATCAAAGCGACTTCCAAATAAGAAACAAACTTTGATTATAATATCACAGTTGGTTTTAAGGGAAAACTATTCAAGACCAAACTTTATAGAGGTAAACAAAAGGTTTGTGTTATTATAAAACCATTAATATTATTTATAAAAAAAAAGTACAATTGAATCCAAACATAGCTTGTACTCTATATATAAAACAAGCCTGAAATGATAAGATGGCAAGTCAAACCTGTAGATTTAAAAAACAGTTTATCAAATCCAAAAAGCAGAAGCATAACTGGGGACAAATCTGTTCATAAAAAGAGAACACGTGTAACAAATGAAAGTTGTAAGTAATAGCTACTAAATTTATATCCATACGCCACGAAATTATGTTGATAATAATAGTCTATAATTTTATAATAATTCGTTGTTGATTATATTAAAAGATAATATTATCTATAAAAAATAATCTTTGTGATGACGTCAACGGGTTTTTATATTTTGCACATTTCGGTGATATTTTGAAAGTAATATATGAAATACATGCTTCATATTATAAAGAAAAATAAGTTAATAATATTAATGGTATACTAAACACAACTTTTCTAGTATTATTTGTTTTCCCGCCATTAACTATAATGTTATCAAATTTTTAAAAATCCATTTTTGGATATTTCTCTTTACTTTTAAAGTTTGTTAACATATTAATGGAAGATAAATATACCCAAACCTTCTGTGAATTCGTTTCAGTAATAATGAGGAATTTTAAAATGAATTTAAATTCAATATTTATAGAACTTGCGAGTGGTCTAAACAATAATGTATTCTCATTCGTATGAATTAACGGCTTTATATACTATTTATTTAATTTTATATAATTAACTTTATAAAAACTGTCTATTTTAAAACATCGTCATAAAAAGGTGGTATGTATCTGCATACCCATCACTAGATTTCTACTCTCTTAGTAAGATTCCACAGGCTTGACAACCACAGTCCATTTTCCCGTACTTCCTTCAGATGATCTGATCTGGGCAGACGGTACACTCAACGCAGACAGGGTCTCCCGTCTATCAGGGGTCGCAATTAGCCAACCCTACTCCGATGTCTTCTACATATCTCTGCTGTCGGAGGAGATTCTGCCCCACTCGCCCTCCCTGAGTAGCCGGCTGGCCGGTCTCAAGAGTCTTCTCACTTCGGATCTTTGGAAGACCTGGTATCTCGCTATGTGGAAGTCCAAACAGTCCTGTCGGGCTCTGGCCTCATTGGTCAACGCCAGTCTGCCGCTCTCGATTGAGCCTGAAAATAAACACACGCCACGTGGAGGCTGGCATTTGGAGGATCCGTGCGTGGCTGGCTGGATGCTTGATCCCGACGATGGTCCCCCCAATCTTGATTTCTTAGTTCGGAAGTATTGTCCGGAAATGTTGACTATTGTCAAGGGTGAGTTTTCAGTTTTAATTTCCTTTTGTTTTCATTATTTATTTTATGTGTTCTTTAATTCGTTTATGAGTTTTGTTTAACAATATAATTGAATTATTTTTTTCTTAAATAAAAAGTCTCGTTGCCATGAGTCTGTCTAACTTAACAATAACACTATGAATTATTGAGTCGTTGCTTTTAAATAATACATTTTAAAAAAAAACTCAATATATTCAATTGCGCTCTTGCCAAGACAAAATAATTGCACTTTTCACTACAGAAAAACAGGCAGGCTAGGTTGGCCACCGATATAAAAATGAACTGTGAATCAATCACCCCTTTGGAAACTGCCAAGCTCATTGGTTTAATCACGATCAACAACGTAGTTGAACATTTCAATTTTATCGAAAGCATCTGCATGAATCTATTTTCACATTATACTGAAAAGAGTTGGAACTCTAAAATCATTGACATGTTATTGAACTCCACAATTCGTTCTGTCCTTGAATGCGTTGTACTAGTATTTCATGCCTCTCTCATACGTAGTGAACATGACATCCTCAAAGGTATACTCTTCAACTTTATTCTACAAAAAACACTCTCTGTGATTCAGTTACACACGAATCAAATCACTTGTGAGGATATTATAGAGAAATTCATTCCCAGAACTATCTAAGATATACGTTTGTTTCCTCCTAGATGAACACTGACAAACTCCGATCTAGGTAACCAATCAGAATCTATTTTCTTAATAAAGAATTTAAGATTATTATTTAATTTACTATTATTAGAATTTCAAATTATTACATGTATTATTTTCAATTATAACAATATTAGGGGAAACTATTTTAGAGAAACAGCTTATATCCCCCTTTCCCTTCTTTGTCCTGTAGACATGGCACCATCTACCCTAGACTTCGACTCATCCGACCCGATTCCCACCAGTCTCAGTAGAGATGATGCCGCGCGAGTCTGCTTCCTCGTCAAGCGGCTGATGCTCCCGTTGAGGCGGCATCTCAAGGAGGAGAAGGTCTGGGAGGCCTACATCCACAGTGAAATGCCTACACAGATCGTCATGGGCAGGGTTGAAACCACCGGAATGGGTCAGTCTCTCTCTTCCATTCTTTCTTTATTCTACTCAATATTTAGCTTACTCGTAATATTATGTCAATAATAAGAGTCTTGTATTTATTTTGATCTTTTTGTAAATTTATTATTTTTGACTTCTACTTTTTAGGGTAAATTTCGTTTTAGTTTAAGTTATAATGGGTGAATTATTTATTTGTCTATTTTGAACTTATATTTTACTGATACAAGTATGTTTCAATTGAAACACAATCATAATTAATATTAAGGTGTAAACTTTTTTGTCTTAATTATTTTGAAATAATATTTTTTGGCAAGACAATGATTTATAGTTTTCATTCAACTATTACAATACATATCGTATCTCGTGCTCTGTTTTTCTAGAATACTGTCACCGGGAGCTGACCAAACAACACACAAGGCTCTGCTCCTATCAGCTCCACCTGGAGAAGTATGCGTACAAGTTGGCTGGCCATACATTCAAACTTGGGAGTCCCAAGGAGGTGGCCAAGGTAGGATTATTCATATTTGATAACGTCCTAGATTTTAAAGGAATATTTGTAATTTTTTAATCACAAAAGGGTTGATTTTTAACTTTTACCCTAGTGCAACCATATTAAAAGCTGTAAAAATTATTCGAATCGTATTTTTGTCGTCTAGAAATTATTTCGGGATTGACGTCATAAATATAATTTTTATCTATTCATTAAAACGTGCCTGAATATTAGCCAAAATATTTCCTTATTTAGTATTAAAATCAAGTGTCATAATTATATTAAATAGTAAAATTCCACAATATTATAATTATTTATACGAAATTTGTAAACCATTACTTTATGATACGAGGATATCAATTACTCTGAGTATGCGTAGCGAACGGGGTTTAATCGATATCAGTGTATCATAAAGAGCTTTACAAATGATTATACGTAATTTGATTCTATGCAAATCAATATCTGTGGATAAATTTGATTCTATTAAGTATAGGTACGTGTATTTTCTGGCAGTAGGACGAATTTGAATTTGAGCGGGAAAAAATTCTCCATGCTACATAAAGTTCAACTTTATTTACATCTCTATGCATAATAAGTTTTTAATTAGTCTTTATTATATATGCATAGTATAAAATACATTTGATAATTATAATATTATACCGAATCGATAAATCATGTATAAAATTAAACAATACTATATTATAGTACAATTAATTTCATAAGTAGTATGGCTTATATTATAAGTATATATTACCTTTATATAATATTGCGTTACCAGATTGAAATAAATGATCAATTAAAATTGAAAATAAGAAATCAATTGATATAAATTGAGTAATGCTCTATAATTTCGTATTTTTATTTATAAAATGACTACTATTATTAGAATTATGGTGATTTTTTAATTATAATATAATATTATGATATAGTCTCCAAAAGGTTGAATATTACTTATCGAGGTGGAATTCCCCACAACTCTCAACCCCGGTTCAGGTCCTCTTCATGGAACTGCATCTGCCCTCCGACCCAGGGGTCCTGCCCGGCAAGGGGGGAACAGAAGGCCCCAAGAGGCCCCATCGGCAGGTCAACATCAACAATCGCCAACCACCACGTCGCACCCTCTCCACAGCCAGTCGTGTTCTGGCCAGGCTCACGGGACTGCACCCGTTGCCCGGCCTGATCATTGAGTGGCGCCGGCTGGCGGCTATTCTGTCCACTACGGTGGGGCCGCTGGTCGCCTGGGGGGAGAAGAATGCCACCCGAGGCCATGTGAGTTGTGGGTGGGAGTTGGTTTGTCATTCTGTCACGGATTAGATCATTTCTGGAAACGTTGTAACTATGAAGGAAATATTATTTGTCTGTCGTGTTGGTTGGACATATATTTTCAGAATTTTGCGTTAAGACAGACAAATACTTTTTATTAATTATTTTTTATAATAGATTACATTTTATGCAAATAGTATATATAGAAATATAACAGACCTAATAAGGAATAAACTATGGATATTATAAAAAAATGTCATACTTAATTAATAATAAAAATAAATAAAATGCTTTTTAACTATCGTGTTGTATAGATATTTTGTTATTTTATGTGTCATTTTCATTTTTTTTTAAATTAAAATTGTTTAACGGAAATAACTGTGTGAACTATTTTTATAAGATCGAACTTTGTTTACACTATGATGATACATTTTTTACAATTGTAAAAGGTTGTTATAATTATTTATTGAATTTCATGATTAATTAAATTGCCGCTACAACATTTATTTCACGTAAGCAACAGTTTGTCAAAAATGACTTTTTAAATGGTTTAATTTGTTATGTTATACATTTAATTTTTGCACTAACATCTGCAACACTAAATATTAGTTGATGACAAAATGTAATTTTTATTTGATGAAATGGACAGGTGTTTACAGCAAATAGATCTTGTAGCGGGGCTATTTAATATATTATTCAGTTTACTCTGTTTACTGTTGCACCATAGTTACCTCATAAGTGTTAGTCCCCTTTTCGCTGCAGTCACGGTTCCACAGTGTCTATTACCACTTCACGAGCACCGGTCGGATCTCTCTCTTGGCCCCCAACATTCAGTCCGTTCCCAAGATTATCACTCTCGATAATAATGACATTCTTGCCAGCAAAGACTCCTTTGTAAGTAGAAGGCTATAATTTAAAGATGTCTTGACGTTCGTCATTATTTAAGCTGAACTGTGAAAATTGTTTATAAATATCTTGTCCACTCTGTCTTTATTGTTTAATTTGTAGTTTTTTTTTAAATAATTTATTGCCGCTAAATTTTTTATAAACGACTTTTGATTATAATTTTTAAATGTAGAATAGTTTTTTTTAATTGAGTAGAATATTATTTTTTTACATATATTTAACGGAATATGTATTTTATGTGCTCAACCTAGCATGTTAATTTTGAAATAAAAGCTATGTGAACACGTTAAATTGACCCATAACTTATACTTTTTAAATACGTAAAAATAGTTTAAATACATAAACAATATTTTAAATACATAAATGAAGTCATTAATATTTATTGGTTACATCAAAAAGAAGGTCCAAAATGTAATAAAAAACTAATTTTCTTAAAAATAGCTTCTCCCCCTCAACCATTAATATCGTTAAAAGATTATATAATTAACAAACCCGACAACTCTTCTCGTCTGTGTTACAGCCAATCCAGTTCCGGGCAGCATTTGTGGCCCCGGTGGGCAAGCGGCTGGTGTCGGCGGACTACTGTCAGATGGAGCTGCGTCTGTTGGCCCACTTCAGCCAGGATCCTGCTCTACTGGAGATACTGGGGAGGTCGGAGGACCCTTTCGTGGTGGTGAGTGGACCATGGTCCTTGTGCTGTCTTGTGTTGTGTGGTTGGAGGGTATCAACCCTTGATATAAAAGTGGGAATGAAGGAGATGACAAAAGAAGAGATTAGTTAAGTGAAGCAACTTTAAAAACTATTTATATTTTTGAATAATATTGTATGGATAATAAATATATGATTATGTAATAATCCGACAATTTATAATAATTATTATTGTGGTTCTAAATAGTTATTATTTTTATTTCACATTAATATGATTAAAAAATTCAGTTGACCCACAACTATACGTCAACATTTATTAATATAAAGATAATAACAACAGATTGAAATCAGTATTCGATTGCCGATAAAAATCAGAAAGCCGATATTCACCAATAAATTGTTCTGAAATCATCGCTGATTACACGCATACCACTTTGCATGCGTTGTTTATTAAGAAATTTATTAACAAGTGATTAAACTAAAAAGTGTGTTTTGTTTACTATGTTGACGTGGACAATTTGTTTTGTCGATGTGGACAGTATTATTGGAAACATTACATTTATTATTACTCTTTTTTTTTATAAACTTTCAACAAATTATAAAGTTTCTGAAATATTATCATCTTAGTCTATACCAATGTCAGCGCTATATTATTCCGAAAAAATATTACCTATTGTTTATTACCCAGTAGGCACCTGTTTCTTAATAACATACTTATTACCATAACTTTGTTATAGAATATTATCAAATGGCAGGATGCACCCCAATTCCTATAGTTGTAGAATGTGATTGCAGTACTGTTTTTCTCCGACAGATGGCGGAAAAATGGTTCAAGCATGACTCATCACAAGCAGGGTCTTCCCGCAACCGACAACGCACGAAGCAGCTCTGCTATGCCCTCCTCTACGGCATGAGTGTGAAGAAGCTTGCTGAGGAGATGGACCTGGAGGAGAAGGAAGCGGCTAGCTTTGTCAACTCCTTCCTGTCCACGTTTTCTGGTATGAGTGAAGTCTCCAGGGGTCATGTACAGTACACCCTCTCTCAATTGGTCATGAAAAAATTGTCACACTAAGCCCACTCTCCCAAATAGGTATTGAAACAACTACTTAATGACGATTATAAAAAAGCGGTTACAATAAGTGATAAATCCTGTTGCATGAAGTCAAACACCTTCATACTAAGTCATAACCATTTTTAATTGGTTATAAAAGCCAGTAAGGTTTACTTAATAACGGTTACTTTATCAAATTAAGTCAGTAGTATTAACAGTTTTCTAACGAGAAGAAGTTTTGAATAAATATATATTTATTAAATGGAGTGATTATTATTATTTTTTATTTGTATGTTTTTATTAACAAATAGTGGAGTCTACAACTACTCACATCTTTGTTTTTTTTCAGGAATTCGAACTTTTTTGACTCAAATTAAAAAGACATGCTGCCAGAGACGTAAAATTGTAACTCTTGCCGGGCGCTTGAGAAGATTAAAGGATGCTGATACCAAAAATCCATACACACTAGGCCATGTAAGTATTGTTGTCTATCTGTTGTTGACTGGATATTATGTATGACATCAACATAATTAATTTTAGAATTTGTTATATATTTATGGTCGGTTTACAGATTATAATCATCTGAGTGTCAATTAAGTTAGATTTTATAACCAAAATGTTAAAATTCTATTAATAAAGCAATATCAATCAGAATTTATTTTAATAACTATTAATTATTTTAAAGTGTGTCTAATTTTTTTTACAGTTTTCCGTTTTACAGTATTTACAGTATTTTTACAGTTTTACAGTATTTTACAGTATTTCCGTTTTAAATTTTACAGTATATTATACAAGTTCCGTCATTGTTAGGACCCAGCAGCAGACCAACAGCTCTGCTTCGTCCTTGTTAGGACCCAGCAGCAGACCAACAGCTCTGCTTCGTCCTTGTTAGGACCCGGCAGCAGACCAACAGCTCTGCTTCGTCCTTGTTAGGACCCATCAGCAGACCAACAGCTCTGCTTCGTCCTTGTTAGGACCCAGCAGCAGACAAACAGCTCTGCTTCATTCTGTTTTATATTATTTACCAGAGAATGGTAAACTGTATTTAGTAGGTCTATTCTAATCTGCTTCTTTCTTTCAAATATATTTAAAATAATTCATTCATTATGTTTATTATTTTAATATTTATTCCGACAATATACATTGATATGTTTCAACACTTTAAACTTATTTACGTTATAAAACATGTTATGATTAACTGAAACAATTGACCAGTTACGTTTGTCGCTTAGTTCAACAAAATGAGAAAATGAATTGTAGTAAATTGGTGAGTACAATTTTGAAATGGTTTACTGATTTTTTTTGGTTCACTCATTTTTATTTAAACATAATTTCAAATCAACATTATTAAACTCATTTTATTAACATATTTTATTGGCCAAAGTCTGGTATTGATAGATTAGAAATTAAGCTTTACTAACTAAGGCGCAGATATACGGGAATGTGCAGAAAGATTGAATAGATAATTATTAAGAAATATGTTGCCTTTATCCTACTCCAGGTTGATTCTCTGTAGTTTTCAGAAATGAAATATTTTCCAATAGTTCTGACATCTTCGATAATTCTAACATCTTTGATAATTCTGATTCCCAATTAATTGATCAACGTCAATATGATTCCTATCCATATTCGGATAGGGTACCATACCATTGTGACCATAATATTAGCAATCACCGTGACATCCGGGAGTGTTCCCTCTTACAGGTGGAACGACAGGCTGTGAACACAACGGTCCAGGGCAGTGCGGCTGACATCTGCAAGAAAGCGATGATCCTCATTGAGGCGGCTCTGGAGGTCGGCCATCCCATCTCGCAATACTTGAGAGGTTCGCGGAGGTCAACTGGCATCCCTGTCGCCAGCCTAGTTCTTCATCTTCATGATGAACTCATCTACGAGGTGACTGGCTCACTTTTTCACTATTAATTCAGTCGCTAAAGATTTTGACGTAATTTTTTTTGAGTGTAGGGGATGCATAAGTAATCTAAAAAAATTAAAAACCTAAGATGCCAATATTTTTCTTACTTTTTTCAAAGCAGTCAAAAGATATTGAATATTAAATGTGTTTAATAATGTTATTTTAATGATTTTTTGATAGTTATATTGGAAAGACTGGAAACTAACGCTTATGGATCTGTTTGATTACCGAAACATTACCGAGATGTAGCAATATACTGTTAATATTTTTATCAACATTTACTTTTTGTCTTGAAGCGTATATTTAGGATGTGTAGGCACCGCATCATCCTATTTAATACATATTGTATATATGTAAATGTTTTCTTGCAAAAACAAAACATAAAAACATTTAAAAAATGTTGGTATTGATTTATATAACAAAACCACTTTAATGGAAAATATTCAGTTTGTTTAAACTTTACGCCTTTGGTACATGATTTTAGGGGCTATCCGTTTTTCTTTAACAGAATAATATGTTCCGAAAGAGTTATCAAGGCTGAATTTGTTGCATTGAATAGAATAATTTGAGCATTCGATCGATTATAGAATCTCTATAAAGTTTTATGTTAAAATTGTTTTGATCTTTTTGGTGATATTGCTATGCATTAAATAGAATATTTAATTTTCGAACTAACCAATCGGAAGATTATCATAAAATGATTTTTATTTATACCACATTGTAAGATGTTGAATTTAAATTATTTATTTGAAATGATGCTTTTGTTTTTTGTAGTATTATCAAACTATTTTTTAACTGTCAAACTTGTTAAAATACCAATTCCTTTTATGAAAGGTTTTATAATTTAAATATTTTCAGAAAGAATAAGAATAAATTGTTCCTTTAAACATGGAAATTCTTACGTCACCAAATGTAGTACGCGGACTAGAACAGACAGTTCACCACCATCCTGTCATATTGTGCACTTTAATTATTATTTATTTATTATGATTTATTACCACTCTATCTGGTAGAATCCATAAATGTGCACGGTCGGTATGTTGTTCACAATTTGTTGCGAGGACAATTTTACAGGTACCAAACGTTTACCTAATTCAAAATGCCACTATAGCTAAACCTTATACGGTTATTTGCAACTTAATAATTTATGAAAATAGTTATAGTACACCGGCAAACTGCCGCTGAGGGTCTAAAGTCCTGCACCATTGTTTTTGTTTAGTCAGCTCTTTACCTTATAAATGACAAATTTCACTTATTACAATATTATGTTCTTATTTATGATCTAGCCCATGACCTGATCTCTATCGGGTATTTAGGCTATCTTTTAATTCCAAACGTTGGATGGTAATAAATTCCTTTTTCTTTCACCATTTTGGAGTCTGGTCCTTATTGTCATTTCTCTTTAAATCATTTTGATATTATTGTAAAATTTGTGTTACTATATTTGAGCCGCCGCTTGGCAATCAATGTCCTTTTTCTTTTGTTTATTTAAAAAAAAATTGATTTATTTTGTTGTGGTTTTGAGCTGTAGAATTTAATTTTGTTATTACTATAAAATATTGTATAAATTATGTCTATAGAGTATATTCATGTACAGTTATCAACCAATTTACATAACATTATTACTTATTTTATGACTAAATTTATTATACCATATTATTGGTGTTTTTTAGGAAACTATTCAGTTTTTCCTATTAATATTTTTAAAATATATAATCTGGGTTTTTAATTTGTTTATCTACTTTATCCGAACCTTTATATTTATAAAATAACAAATTTAAGACTTACATTTTGTTGAGAATGTTTAGTTGCCTTAGCATTCAAAAAATGGGAAAATATGAATTATTGTCGTGTACTAATTAGATGTTTAAATATTTAATATATTTGATTTATTGTCATATTCTAGAATGCGGAGGTGGTCAAGTCATTTATTTACTAAACCATATATTCTTGTTCATTGCGCGCAGGTCGACGCAAGCGCTGTAGAGTCCACTGCGTCGATTATCAAGCAATGCATGGAACATGCTGTGAAGCTGACGGTGCCTCTTCCAGTAAAAATTAAAGTGGGCAAAAACTGGAGTGATATGGAGGAGTTGCCCCTGTAACGTATCCATATACTTAAAAATTGTACAATATTTGTTTTCTTTGCCACTAATCAATTGTACATATTAAGCTTTATATAGTATTCGAAATGGAGGTTTAACTTTTTATATGGTATTATTTTGATCATATGATTTTTGTACTGCTGAGAAGATAGTCGACACAATTAATTGATTATTTTAATCTCTAGAATCTTTGATTTATGATACCCTTGATCAACAACATATAGAATGGGAAACATATATATCTAGTTATAAAGACCAGCATCATCTGATAAACGATTGATCTCATGTGACCCCCTTCTTTTGGAAATTAGATATAAACAAATTTGTCTGTTGATCTAAACAGAACTATATTTTTTGATAATCATTGTTATACATTTGATATTACTTTAATATAAAAGCAAATGACACATATGCAAAATATTGTCCTCTTGAAAATGGCTTTTCATTAGTTTGTGGAGCAAACTTTTTTTTATTAACAAATATTTTTATATTTGGTGGTTAATGCATTTCAGTTGGTATTTGAAAGAATTGTACATACAGCCGAAAATATTCACATTGAAAAATAGATGAACTTAATGGTATTCCTTCTGGATCTTTTATTTTGACATTTTAAGCGATTGACTTTCTGTTGACAAATATTAATTAACGAACAAAATGATGTAACGAATAATTTTGGTCAAAGTATGCTCAATTATAAATTGCATTAAGCAATATATCTAAAACAATTATATTAATCAACATTGACAGAAATGTTTTTTAAGTTTTGATTGTATAGGTATTAAATCCGCTTTTAAAAATAAATATTCATATTCTGTAAAAATTCTGTCTCAAATTTTAATTAGCAGTAAAAAAAATCGAAATTGAAATCTGTTATAGAACCAATTCATACATTTAGAATAATACTGTATTAGGATATGTTTTTAATTGGATTAAAGTTTTTATTAATTTATCTCATTTATTAAAAGTATTATATTTAATAGGAAATATTAACCTCATCTTGCAAAGTTACATTGTTCATTTTTCTATTATGCGATACATTCCAACTACTTGAACTATAATGTGGTATATTATAGTGTTATTTTTGGTGGGTTTTCGAAATTGCCTAATGAACTAGGGCTTTGTTATTTTCTAACATACAGTAGAAGTTTTATTGTGCTTTATAGATAGACTCGCGGGCGGGTCTTCCATGGTTAATTAACTAACTTTATCAATATTAATTTGTGACAGTTCATGCCATAAAACTATTTAGTAAGTAGTATTTTTTAGTTAAACTATATAAATGCGGTTAAGCTGTTGTGATTTATAACAATTAAAAAAATTCATGACAATTTTTCAATCCATAATAATTCAAATTTGTTTCTGGTGTTTATTTAATCAATTTAATTCTTTCTTTAATTTTAAATAATTATAAATAAATACTGTAATAAGATTTCTTCCAGATTAATTTAATCGTAAAAATCAAATAGGATTAATATATTATACCACAGATCGAGGACTATCTCGTAGTCCTCGCCACATATAAAATTGTCTTTAACTATTTCAAAATTATTATACTTCATGAAACAGGTTCTAGGCAAATTGTTTGCAGCTTTCATAGTATGTGTTTATAAGTTCTATTTTCTTTAATTTGATACTTGATTTTCAGCTGATGTGTTTGTTTGTATTACGAAAATCAACTCAGGAAGTATAATCTAATAACTAACAGAGTCGTAATTTACTAGTGTATAGCATTGTATCGATTTCCAAAATATGTACAATTGTGTGAGTCTTATATTTGTCTGTATTCAAACTTTTTTAAAGTGGCGTCAAAAATTTATCAATTTTACTACCCTTTTCTTTGGTTGTATTCACTGTATAGTATACTATTTTTACTGTTCTTATTTTGTTCAATCTATTTTATTTGAATTTGTGTAGCTAGGATACATGTTAATTATTTTCAATATATATTGAATATATATAAATAAATGTTTTTATATTTTGATGTATATAGTTATATTTATATAGATTAAAAATCTGACATGGTATATTTTGGTTAGTAATTTTGTGATACTGATAGGTGGCATGTTTGAATTAATTTAATATTCGTTTTTGTAAAAGTTATCAGTTTTTGCTGCATTAATTTCAACATATATATATAGAAAGATATTATGTATAATACACATTTCCAGAAAAAAAATTGATAATGTTTGTCCATTAAGTTGCTAAACCCATTTGAATGAATAGAGCAGTAAAATCTTGTGAAACATATAAGTTAAAAACGAAAGTGGCTCCTCTGACATATCAATCAGAAATAATAGCAGTCAATGTTGACAATATAGCATTTATTATTTTTATTAAATAATTATAATAATTATTAATTTGTTTATAATACAATTTAGTTATTAAATTGTTGGTGTTTGAATGTTTATTCAGTATCTAACGATGATATTCAATCGCAACAATTTACATGTGTTCTTACTTTCAACCGTTGACATGCTTTTAAAATTGTCACATATATTTGTCATATTTAATTTTTATTAACTATATAATGTTAAATCCTGTTACATTTTAGGAGACGTCAGCGTTTGGATTTAAAAATTAAGACTATGTGAATTAACAGGGTTTTAGGGGTTAAACTTTCGGATTTTATGGTGGTTAAACTATTCTTTTGGTTTATAGAGTAAATTTGGTGCGCATATTAGAAAGCACTGTGCTCTTGGAAATATTTAAACGTTCCATTATTCCTCTCTAGTCCAGCCATCTTAAAGCAAAAATTCAATTTAATTCTCGTTTTGAATCGATATTGCAGGCGTAGTATAGTATTGCTTATAACATTTATATATACGTACCATAGTTATATCCCCTGTAGATGTACAAGGTGCGCTACTTCTCTTGTCGTTGTCCAAGATACCACATCTTCTCTGGCTTCCTCTTACTGATTCCTAATACATTTTCGTTACCAGAAAAACTTCTACCCAGTTGTAAATGTATTTCCTTAGAAATTATTTGACAAATCAATGCGTTCTTTTCGAGCATCACAGATCAAAGGGTTTCCTATTTGTGTGAAAGGATTGTGTATTATGCACTATTTGCGCAAAACAAATTTAAAAAAGAGCTCTAAACCCGGCCAAGTAGTAGTGCAGATAATAATTAAATTATTTAATTAACCCTTCGTACGTGGAGGGAGGGGATGCCAATTTTTTTTTTCAAGGAAATTAAGTTTTTGATTGAACTATATAAAATATGACCCTGATTTTTTTACTCAGTGACTAAAATACTTTTATCTAACTAAAAAATATAAGTTCGAATATTTTTTTCATATGAGAAAAATGGTGTTATTATAGTGATCTATATATGTTATACCTCCCTTGGGTTTTCATACTTTCCGATGATATTATGAGCTAAAACTTGCAACATTAATAGAAAAAATAAGTTCATCGTAAATTATATCCATTTAACTTTAATAATAAAATTATTTATTAAAATAACCAGCAATTTAAAATAATACTCAAACAGCATTTATACTACTAATATCTTATTTATATATAAGTAGTGTAATTTTAAAAATATATTAACAAATATAGATATTGTGATTTGGAATCATATGCAAAAAGAATGAAGTCAATTGGTTGCATTGAACAAAAGTTATAGCATATTATTGGTCAATATATAGAATATATATGGTTATTTTCTTATATCTTTCCTGACTGGAGTTTATGACGTAATCAGGCCATAAAAATGATATCAATCAATTATTTTTTTTGAAAATAAAAATAGCTTATCAAGTCTTTAGCAGGTATCTGTAGACCAAATTTCAGCTTAATATAAATTTCAGCATTAAACAATGCCTCAAAGAATACTCTGGAATAAAACTGAATGTTTTATTTGAATTATTTCATTATGTGTCATTTACTGAAATTAAGAGGAAAAGATGACCCAGTCAATTTTACAATGGACTGACAAATCTGTTGATACATATCTCCCTCATGATATCCAAATGAGCTACTGTATGTTCTCTTAGGCTATGTCTCCTCATGTTATCAGACGCCTTGTTCTAGATATGAAGTCCAAATTCTATTCTATAATAGCTGATGAATTCACAGATGCATCAAATATAGAGCAACTGTACGTGTTCGCTAGATTGGTGGTACCATTATTCCCCATAATAATTTCTTAGGATTCCATCAACTGTCAAATATACAAAAAAAATTACCGTTGAAAAAGCAATAATAGATATAGATACTGATATAGAAAACTATCGTGGACAATGCTATGGTGGGGCAATTGTAATATGTTCAACCACCAATCTGGTGTTGGTGAGTTACTTCAAAACATTGAACCAAAAACGTTCGTGACACACTGCCGTCATGTCCTCCTATAAGTGCACGAAACCAATGACAAAGTAGTGTTTCCATTTACGAGATGCTATGAATGTTGCACAAGAAATCATCAATTTTATAAATTTAACCCAAAACGTGAAAACATGCTTTGCTATAATAAAAGTAAACATGCTGGATGAAATAATACATTATGGGCAATTTTTATAAAATCAAGTAGGCCCTACAACGAAATGGACAGTTACTATATGATAATTACGAGCCAGTCATGATACGTAGAGTAATTTAAGGAATAGCTAGAAAGTCAATGTCTTGTTGCAGATATGAGAAGGCGAATAATTCATTGCTAATTAATACAGATGAAATTGTACTGTAATTCTTTTTTTTGCTTCATCTTAGTGATATATGCTTTATTCTTATATTTGATATTTGCAGGATATATCAATGTCACCCCGTGGCAAAATTGACAAGTCAAACAATTTCAAATGCACGAAACGTGTTTGACGATTTTTACTAGATCGTGGGAAAATAAGTTTAAAATATTAATTTGTTTGAACCCCTACTATCCCTCGTCAAAGACATACTCCAACATGGTTTGAGATAGAAACAGGACAGCCAACACTTCCCGATAATCCAAAACATTGTCATCGCATCAATTGATAGATACTTTTCTCAACTTAATTTTGAACAGTATCTCAATATAAAATCGTTGCTTCTATTTAAAAGCACTGGGATTGCAAACTTTAGAATCTCAGAAGTCAGCAAATGTACGATGTTTTCAGGATATTATTCTAATCATCAAACAATTATCAACTTCAGAGAAAGCCATGATTGATGCAGGTGTTCTTCAAATTTACCGTTTACTTTTTGTCAACCCGTCGACAACTGCGACTGAAGAACTAACATTTTCTTGGGCTCGTCGACTTAGATTCAGTGTCGCATAACACAGGAATGCTAGGATATTTAAGCTACTTAATTTACACTGTCACAAAAATAGGACATCACAGATTTGTTTTAGAAATATGTATGTCGTTGCAATAACAAGGAAAACGTTTTTGGTGGTTTTATAAACATTATATATTTTTAATAAATTGTAAATGACGAATTGCACATTGACGATATTGAAATTAACTGGTGTCATCAGAATAATATGCAATAACTGATGGATTAGTAAATATTATATATTCGAGTACACCTTTCTGTTTGTAAGTATCAATATCGAATTCACTCATTACTAAAAAGATAAAATTCAGTTGAAATGGATGTAGTGTTCATCGTATTAGAAAAAATAAATAGGTGTGCTTTAGTGATTTAAAATACTCCCAATACTAAAAATCTATCATTTCCCACTAATTAAAATCGCACTCCTCATCATGGGCCGCGTCGCCGGGGGGGCACAGGTCCCCCCAATAACTTCCAGAGTAGTAAATGTAAATTAACGACAGCAAGCAGTTCGTAAGTTAAAGCAACAAGACAGCGTCTGTCATCTCTTACTATCGGAGTATTTATTACTAAGCTTTGGACTTAATAATTTCGTGCATCACGGAGCGATTCACAAACAATGGCGACTACAATGTTTACTGTAAAAGCCAGAACCTATTATTGGCATCAGCAAAAGGCCTCTCAGTGGAAGAATCTGACGATTTCAAATACGTTGTTAACTTCTTCGGTACGGATTTTAATCCAGAGCTTTTGGCAGTACAGCTAAAAACATTTGGGGTAATGTTCCAGAATATCACCGATTCTCCCTGTTTCAAGGATGTAGTCGAATTCTTCCGGAAATGTAGTCACTCACAACGTGAATTATTTTCAGAAGTTATTCGCTTTGTAAAACTAATAGCTGTTATGCCTGCCACGAATGCGATGAGTGAACGATCGTTTTCCTGTTTGCGTAGAATTAAAACATTTTTGCGAAGTACAATGCACCAGCAATGTTTGAACCACCTGATAGTCATGCAGGTTCACAAAGAAAGACTGGACACTCTGAGTCTCGCATCCATCGCAAATGACTTTGTTGA
>JAUZND010061218.1:0-40424 GCA_034780555.1 Coelogynopora nodosa | reverse complement strand
CCCCCCCCCAAATCCTGTAATCATTTTGTCTTGTTGGAGGGGGTAATTTTCTGACTTGCACCTTTGCAATAGCGTAATACCGCGTAATACAGTATTACAGTTAATGGAATCGATTATTGTCATTGTGAGTGTTACAGTAAGTAAGTACTCATGAGTGGTAGTCTACTACTGCCGTTTTGAGCAATATGGTAAAAATACATTAAATATTAAAAAATAATTTTATTATTTTATAATAAATTTTATATTATTATATATTAAAATATAAAATTTTATTTATAAATAATTTATTAAAAATAATTTAAATTGATTATGCATATTGCAGTGACATCTATTACGTTTATTTTATAATTATCATACATATTCAAATTAGAATTTATAACTATATTTCATGGTAAACAAAACCTGCTTTATATATAATGACCAATCATAGAACTCGAAATGTTCTTTATAAAACATTGAAGCTTGAAGCATTTTCACTTTGTCTTTTGCCAGGCTGAAATATACACAAAATCTATGTTTGTGTACTAACTTAACATTTAGTATGATGATAAAGCATTTTTTAATGTCTCATTAATATTTGTATGATTTTTTGGCTTAATATATACAAATCACGCAAATATCCAGAATTTTATATTCACAATTGAAAACGATGCCAGCTAAGGGAAAAACAAAAAAGCCAAAAAATGTAAATCACCAAAATTCTATAAAAATAGGAATCAGCAGTGACCGATCACGCCGGAAAAAATATTGTTTGAAGGATTTATTATTTCGTTGGAGTCAAAGTACAACAATTCATGGTGTCAAATTCATTTCGCAAAAAACCGACGTCGCCTGTCTTTCATATCGCCGGTAAGACTGTTATTGCTAATACACATTATATAGAAAAGGTTTTCACAAATGAATAATATATTTTATTTTAAAGTAGCATTTAATATTTTTGAAATAAACTTTAAAATTCTAGCAATTAACAGTTGTTTTAATTGATAAATCTAAAGCATTTCTGACCTACATTGACGCCATTGGAAATAATTCAAGAAAATAAAAAATAATTAAATGTGTTATTTCTATTGAAATAAAATTATGTTCAAAATATATTCGTTTAATTGTTCAATATATTTAAGAAAAGTAAGTAATTTTTCTTAAAAGTAATTGATGATTAATTTAATGATTACAATAAACATTAATATTAAATAAGAATATGAGTAGGCAACAATAGGTTTCAAAATTTTATGAAATACACTTTATTTAAAAAAAAAACTCTTTTTCACGATTGTCTAGTGGAATGTGAACCCACATTTGAATAATTTCAAAATATCAGGAACGTTCGTTTTACTTTTTGAACTGATTGTGACATTCTTAAAAAACACATAAATTCTCTGTACGTGCGGCTAATTCAGCTGATGAGAGAGGCCTTTGAAGAAGTTGGATGTGTTTGTTCTGTAAGCCGATGTTTGGCAAAATTCGTAGTATGATACTATAAACCGTACTACTCAAATAAGGTTGTGCCATGAAGGGCCACGTAATTAAGAATTAAGGACAACCTTACTTTTATACTCTTCAAATAGAGTTAACTGTGTTTTGAAATAATCTGAAGGAAGACATATATTACACCGTATAACTTGTCGAGATTAATCAATTGTCCAGGTTTTGAATAATTGCAAAATCTGTTAGGTTTCTAAACCTGCTTCTTTTTCAAAAAGGTTTATACATAACTAAGTCTATGTGATATGAATTCCATTTTCTTTCTTAAATGTTCACGAATTGTCCGTGTAACAACATTGTGAAGTTCTTTAATTGTTGTCTTTAACGTATTTGGGGTCAAAATATGTTTTTGTTAAATTCATGCTTTATTCTTCTTTAGGTAGGATATGATATCTTTTCTGGGATGTTTTGTACACGCAGTTTGTTATTTTTTGAGAATTCGGGAAATGGCTATTTTGGATGTTTTAAACTTTTTGCTTATTTACGTCAATGAATTATCTTTAGTATATCTTTAGCGAAAAAAACTATCTTCGATTTGGTGATATTGACACTCTTTCCTAATGCTTCTCAAAAAATAAGTAAATTTCCCGTAAATTTACGACGAATTAATTTTTTTAAGATAAACAATTCAAATATAAATGTCACATTTCTTACAAAAATAGCAATGCTAGTTCGTATTTCAATTTTATATCATCACGGAAATAAAAAATACTGTTTCATAGAATTCCACACTTTTCGTGCAGAACTTTCTCCCAACACAACAATAATTGCAATTAAAACAATATTTGCAATTAGAAAAAATTATTTGCAATTAAAAAAAACTCGAAAAATTAAATAATACCAATATTACAAACGCGAACTAAATGTATATTATAACTAATTAACTAATAGTGCCTAATGTTTCTAGCTGCATGAAGTCATATCTATAATTAATGAATTTCCAAAAAGCTGTAAAACGAGTAAAATATTATAATGTTTTACTATTCAATGTGAATGTATCTAATCAATCATTTTCCATGTTCCTGTACGAAGTAAAAAGTCAGAAGTATTTCCAATTCCACGTTTAAAATAAAATAATTTTGTTTTATTAAATATAAGTCCACAAAAAAAAATTAAAAAAAATGAATTTGAGTTTAAACACCATTGTAGTAAATGTCATAATAAACGATATTGTTGCTGTTAATCGACAGCCCACCGTTAATCTGACAAAGTTTTAAAAGAATGAATTTTTGGTCAACTTTTAGTAGATCATACTGAGGACGTAGTTGACAGACACAGTTTCACCGTGTGTGCAGATTTTATCAGCAACGAACTGAGTTGCTTGAAGTATTTGTCAAGTAGACAAACTAGCAACTGACGTCTGACAAAAATATGTTTATATAGGAAGCAAACAAATAGTAAAATAAGTTATTAAATTCTAAACAATATATATATATATATATATATATATATTAAATGGTATATATAATTGATATCAGCAATAGGTTGTAACTTAAATCTAGAGGAAAAACTGGAAGGCAAATCCGAAGGAAAATGACTCTATTTTTCAAGGTCGTCAATACAAATTATTTAAAATAAACAAAATAGATTTTAAAATAATCAAATTAATTAATAAATGTAAGGGATTTTAGAATGTCGATAAAATGGTCAAAATACATATACATTTAAATGAATTCTAAAATATACTAATAAAATAATTATAACTAATTTTAAGTAATTATTACATTCTATAAATTGAAATTGTTTGTTTATCTTTGTTACTTGTTTTTAATGCCGACCTTGAAAACTAGTTTTTATTCCTCCAGTTTTTCCTCCGGATTTAAGTGACAACCAGCATCATAGTGCTTTGATTCTCCTCTGCATAGTAGAGGAGAGGAACACAGAAGTGATAGAAATTCACATTGGGGAACTTGATAATATAGCCTTGTAATAGTGGAATTGAAATCATTGTTATTATACTCAGTTGACTAAAGTTGCTTTGCATGTGTGGTTTATAGGGGACCATAAGGGACTATAGGCTATAGCAACTCGAGTTCGTAAACTGAGTCTAGTTAACTCAGTTTCCAGTTGGTAAACTGACAGACCTGAAGAACATACGAAGATAATGGTGCTTGACCGAAAGTAATGAAGGAAATAGATTATAATAGATGGACGTCTAATGATAATGTTCATCCATCAATGTACAGTTGAAGTAGCAACTACTACCAAGGTGCATCTATATTTTTTTAATTTAGGTACTTATTGCTGCAACCCGTGCAGTCTAGCTTTGCTTTCAACATCAATTGCAATTTATGAAATTATAACATAAGCTACTGATTATCAATAAGATGATTTTTATAACGTTTATATTGTACTTATACGATTTAAATTTGATAAATAGAAATGTTTTAAATTTGTTTCAAAATACAATACATTAAATTATAAATAATATCAAATAACACGTTGATTATAACTAATTTTATTATATGCATATATTATGACATGCATTTTCTATTTTGGGGGAGTACATTTTGAACATTATATTTGTGTTGTTTGTTAAGAAAATAGTTGTCAACATGTTAATACACATCAATGAGTATTATTTTTGATTTCATCCTACTTAATGTTTTGCAAACAGCATATTAAAAATACTGCTTTATATATAATGCGACATAGTGGTTAAAAGATACAGTTATTCTTTTTAAAAAATTGAAACAATACTTCATTACATATAACGTTGGTACAATAATATAACTATATTTTATATAAACTCACAGTCGAACATAGAAGCACTGAGACGCACATTGATGATGTTTAAAAATGAATTGTATTATTATTCTTGCCTTAACATTCTATAAAAATGTCAATTTCCATATAATTGTATAGTACAATTCTTCGTTTTAATGCTTAATTATATAGGTATTCATAAATTAAAACATTAGCAATTTTTATTTACCTATATGAAAAATTTCTTAGATGCATAATTTAAAACAATCAAAATAAAACAAGTATATTATTTGTATCTGTTAAGAATCCTAACTTCTATTTTTTATTCTTTATATACGATATTATCTCATGTGGCAGTGTGTGAGGATAATTTTTTAAATACCTTAAAGGGTGTTTTCTATAAAAAAATTAAAAATCTCAAAATTATTTATTATATTTATTTTATACACGACTATGTAATAATGTATGCGATGGCGTCACACTTGCTGTATCATGACGTCATGAGTGGACACCAAGTGAAGTAAAATAAAGTTATTAAAAACTTAGACAGTGGATATATATTCAATAGTAAACATTCTTAATCCCTGAAAACTACATTTTCTATAAAAATTAAATTTTTCACTTTAACAGTCGATATTTTGGAAATTAAAAAATTAGGAGTATAGGAATATTATATATCACTTGTAAAATGTTTCAAATTAAATATAATTCAGTCAAATTTGCATTGCCTATATTTGTATAGATTACATATATACAATATACTTATTTAAATCTATAGATTTTATATATAAGGCCTAATGCTTTTAGCGATAAAATTATTCACCATTTTATTATGAAAAATGGGCAATCATTTTCATCAATTACATTATTGCTCCCTGACTTCTTGCACAATTTAAAATGAGTTAAGCTGTACTCTATTTTGGCTTGCAAATTAACTATTGTTCGAAAAACGTTTTCATAAATAAAATTTTACTTTGAAAATGGTTTTCTCGTTTATTTAATTCTGAGCAAAAGTGAACCCATTGGAATTAAAACAATACATTTTAATAGTGATTATAAGTTTATATCGATGTTAAATCAAAAAGTTGTCTAGATAAAAACTAAGATAGTTTGTCTTTCTAAAAGGCAATAATAAAAATAATTATACGTTATAAAAATAGATCAAGGAACTATTTTACATGTGTTATAACATTCATGTTCCAGCAACGTCGTTGTAGACTAACAGTACAATTTTAATACACACTAAATGGATGTTTAATATCTGGAAATATTTAATTATGTTTTGTTAAATTATTGTTGATATAGACTTTTACTGAAAACGTTCTATGATGTATGCACATTTTTAATCAACATTTTTATTACTTTTTTAAAATTTATAAATTTAATTTTTAATTGATGCATATGTTTATTTATTTATTTATTTATTTATTTATTTATACATTTCATGTTGTCCATGTCAGTTATTTTAGACGTCAGTCCGTTTAGGTATTAGTCCGTTTAGACGTTAGTCCGCTTAGGTTTAGTCATTTTAGACGTTAGTCCATTTAGGTGTTGATCCGTTTAGACGTTAGTCCGTTTAGGTGTTGATCCGTTTAGACGTTAGTCCGTTTAGGTGTTGATCCGTTTAGACGTTAGTTCGTTTAGATGTCGATCCATTTAGACGTTAGCCCGTTTAGATGTCGATCCATTTAGACGTCAGTCCGTTTAGGTGTTGATCCGTTTAGACGTCAGTCCGTTTAGGTGTTGATCCGTTTAGACGTTAGTCCGCCTTTCGGTATATTTTAGCAGTGAGTTTGTTATATGTATTTTCAATTGTCGACGTTGGTCCGCTTAGACGTCGGTCTGCCCACCGTCGGGTTACATGAACATATTTCGTTAAGTGTGGCTGCATAAATCCACATGGCGAACTGCAACATCTGCATAGTGCCAAATGGGACGTTGTTATTACATAATGGGATTATTTTTATCGCGATGGATATATGGTATTATATACGTTGGGACCAATAGTCCTATAAAATGATTTGATTTTAATAGTTTGCTAAACATGTTCAGTCTTAATCTGAACGTTTAGCGTTTATATATTTACCGATATCATAACATTAAAATCGATTGCACGGTGTCGATTAAATCCACAATATTAATTAATTACCGTATCTAGTAGATGAATCTTTCTACGTTAGTCCATATTTAACCTACTTTTAGAGCTATGACCTAGTTTCTATTTTAGCCACAGATTCATCCTCAGATTCACTTTGAGAACGGATTATCGTACAGAGACAATTTTGTAAAAATGTAGGTCTCGACGTATTTAAGATAACATTTTTTGCAGTAGTTTATATTACATTATATATACAGTTTTTTAGCTATAGTTTATTTTCTATTTAAGCCACACATTCACATCGGGAACAGAATATGGCAGACAAATTTGATTTGAGTTGATTAATAATCTAGATTGAGGTTGATTAAATATAAAAAATATATAGGTCATCAAAGGAGATACATGAATCCTATAGCTGTGGTGGGAATAGTGTAATGGTGATAACAATAGAATAAATAGCCCAGTGTAATAAGGCTAAAATAAAACATTAGAAACTACTACGTGGTGAAATTTATATTTCATAATATCATTTTCACTTTATTGATTTAGTCAAATAGCTAAAATATTTACATTAATTGAAGACATGGTAGAAATGGATTTAATCCTATCCATTTCTATGATTGAAGATAATCAAGAATGAGTGAAAGATGATGAAAACAGTTAAAAAATAAACCAACCGGATATCACCAGTGTGTTTATGCATGACAATGTATTGAGTATCACGAATTTGTCAATATAATATTCATTATTCCTTAGTTCTACGTAGGTCATAGAACTGGCTGTTGCTTCCGTCCACAATTTTGCATAGAAGGTTGTCAGGTTTGATTTGTTTTATTGCAGCGCTGCATATTTTTATGATAGTGATACTTTGATTCGGAATTTACGTGAGCTAATTTGTATTATATAAAAAAAGCTTCAAAGTTTTTACCGGTTCTCCGAATATTATTAAACGATTTTGCAATGAAATTGGAAAAATTATAATTATGTTACTAAATTGCTATTTGAGAAAAGTGCGTATATTTTTAAACTGTGTGAGTATTGTAAAAATGTTTTTTTAGGTTTATATAATTTAATATGAAGCAGTTTAAAAACTATCAATCGAGTTGTAATTAACGTTAACATAATTAACAAACAAAAATATAAATAGTAAATTATGTACTTCAGAAATGAGTTAAAAACATTTATTTAAACATATGTTGGCTAATGTAGAATATGTGAAACCCGCACTGTATTGTAAAATGGATAATATATAATGTGTAAACGTTTATGTTTTATTTTAGTTACTTATTTTACTTTATCTACGATTTTTAAAAAAACGTTATATTTTGTAAGATTCCTTGCTTTATTGTTTTTTTGTAAAATGTAACACTACATATTTTTAAAATACCTATTAACAATTAGCATGTGTACTTTCGATTATTTACTACGTTTAGTTACACGACAAAGAATAAAATTTACTATATTTATTGTCCAATATACCAATGTTTGTATATTATTGTGTAAATATATGTGTTGCAGCATTATGTGGATCGTGCTCCTCCTTGCGTCAACTTCCATCCTACTGAGACAGGTATCGGATCGGATCATATATTACATGCAGTCGCCTATTTCCGTAAATGTTGAAGTCAACAAGAATGACACCCTCGTGTTTCCCACTGTTACCATTTGCAATCAAAACTCATTCAAGTAAGTAGTATGTAGTGGCCGGAGTAAGGATATATGTTATCTGTCATATATCCCATTAAGGAACAATTTAATAAAATTTATAAATTTTTTTAATTTAATAAATTTAATCCCGACTAACAGTAAAGCCTATATAACTTCTGAATGTTGTACTAAAAATTTTTTTTTCATTTGATAATGAAGTTTTATTTCTTTTTAAATGAACAGCTATTGAAATACCAACTTCTCCTGATTTTGCTAATTGATTGTGTTGTACAAAGAAAAGTCTGTTACAGTAATATCATAAATAAACTGTAAAAACTCTTCTTATCCGATTACAAAAATATGTTATCTTGACGATATATATATATATTAATTTATACTCACAGATGTTGTTCTGAATTCACTTAATTTACTAATTATATTCAAACTGTTAGATCTATCCCTATCATGAAAATAAATAATAAATATAATTATAATTATAAACGCAAACCCAAACACAAACGTGTCAATTCCATGATATCAGCTTACATTTTACAATGGTGACTTACCATCGGTTTATATCATAAATAGACATCCAACAAAGGCCCATTGTGAGAAATAGACACATCTGTAAAGATGTAAAAGTCAAAACTTATACACCCTCAATGTAATCATAAAAGTATAATAAAAAAACTAACTTAGCTGTATGTAATCATAAGATGTAAAGATTGTGCAATCTTTATAAAATTAGGAACAGTTTTTTGTTCATTTTATTCTATAATATTGAGAAAGCCAGATAGGTTTAAATCGCTCTACAAAAATAATGTTTTGTTTTGTTATGAGTTATTTTCTATTGTTTAGATATATATATTCGTGATACAGACAAAATAAGTTCAGATTCATGTTGCGTATGGCAGAATTTGGTACCTAGTTGTGATAACTCAAGTTATTTATGAATCTTTTCATTACTACGTTGTGTTTAAAACATGGGACAATGATAGACAAATACTTTTTGTATTTTTAAAATTAAATAATAAATAATAATACATACATTTCATTAACATATTTGTAGACGTTTATGTATACAAATTTCCGCCGAAACTGTAACACGTGTTCATCAATTTGTAAAACAGATTTCATTAGAGTGGGATAGGTGCAAAATGGATGAAATAAGCTATATTTATATGTAAATATCTATGTAGAAATAGAAAACTTTCGAGTCGTTCAAACTTTTGCCACACATAACTTTTATTTGTATTTGACGGCTTTCATGAATTCACTCATTAATTTAAAAATGGATAACTTTGATACCCCCTTTTAAATCAATTTCTGTTTCGTTCCGACTGAAAGGCAATGGAAGTTATTACGCGTCAGAAAGTATTACTGCTCACTCAGCCGTGGATCCCCTAAGCCAAACAATTATAAAATATGAAAATATAATTCTCAGGTAGAAAGTCTAAGCTGTCAACTCAAAGTTTTCCCAGATATAATGACGAAAATTAACTTTGCTTTTTGTCACATTTTATTTGATAAAACTTTTGTTTTGATCTTTCAGAATGACACGCGCTGTAAAGCATCGATTATTCTACACAATTTCGGAAGTTTTCGTTCAGAGAAATTTTAGCCGGCATAATGAGGAACGGGCCCACGTCCTGGACATGACTATGGACAATATCTATAACCTAACGGCCTTCACTATTGACGATATGTTGCTAGAGTGAGTTACTTGATAATCTATGTTATTTACTATACGAAGATATTCATTTACTAGTTATACGTATTCCTATTAGTATACATTTTTATTGTCAATTATAAATTGATCATATTTATACATTTTAATCAGAATCAAAATATGTTTTATGTAATGTTTTTGTATTTTAATGTTACAATGTTTTAATAATTTATTTATTTTTTAAATTAAATTAACTAATTAATTAAATTTTTGAAATGGTCATAATGGTCATAGTCATAAATTAATTAGTCATACATAAATTAGTCATGCATGCATTAGTCTTACACCAATTAGTCATG
Source organism: Coelogynopora nodosa (assembly GCA_034780555.1). Taxonomy (NCBI): domain Eukaryota; kingdom Metazoa; phylum Platyhelminthes; order Proseriata; family Coelogynoporidae; genus Coelogynopora; species Coelogynopora nodosa. Next base: position 30,463 of record JAUZND010061218.1, on the reverse strand, counting down.
CATCGTACATCAATTAGTCATGCATTAAATAGTCATACATCAATTAGTCATGCATTAATTAGTCATACATGTAGAGTGATCACTGGATTAACACCGTGTTAACAGTATTTAGTGATTTGAACTCATCGAGTTATTGTACATTTCTTCGTTCTATTTAGTTATTGTTTTTCTGTAGTTATAAACAGTCGTTTATTGCAGTATTGTTAAACCTTCAACCTGCTGCTGCAGCTCTCTTTCATTTTCCTTTGGTGTAAGTAATAATATATCTATTTTTATGTGTTTTTTTGCATTTATTATATTACTGTGTTTGTTGTTATTTTTGTTATAGCTTTATCATTGCTGACGGCTAATAAACTCTTCAATGGCAACGAATCTCTTTTTATCAACTTTTGGAACTGTCGCTTGAATTACAACAGCTGGTATAGGTACTTCATGGTCAGTTTCATGAGTTTGAGTTGATGAAACAGATTTGGTCGCTTCGCTTCATTAATCAAAAGTTGTTCATATCTAAAAATACAAATGAAATATACTTTTTTTATTTTGCTAACGTACACGTTACAAAACATTTGAGAGCTGTACATGTGTACACTATTAAACTGTAGCCTATAGTATAGGAAAATCTTCAATCGTAAAAAAAATGTATTTATTATAGACATCAAAATTTGGTAATTTTAATAAATTACATATATATAAATATATTGTTTGATAATATTTGTTTAACTTATTGATTAAATGTATATTTTTTCTTATGTCTACATATTAAAACCATTTTCATAATATATTAAGGTACAATGTAACTTTTATAGGACATAGTAGTTGTAGATATTATTTATATATTAGTATAACTCATATAATTAAAAATTGAAAATGAAAATAAAATATATACGAAACTTTACAAATAAATCTAATTTTTCCGAATAAAATTAAAAAAATTTTTTTAAGCAATAAAAATCTGCAAACATTTTATTTTTAAAGATTGAATAATAGTATATTTGTATAATTTAAAAAATATGCAACAGATAAAATTAAATATTATATAGTAGACTGATAACAACTAAACTTATTTTGGACAAGCATTACATTCCTAATGGCTGTTATGAATTTAATATAAAAACTATATTTTTTCAATAACTTTTTCTATTATTATGGTTTAAAATAATAATATTTACTCTGGAAAAGTTTCTGTCGTTTTTAATTAAAATAATTAAAATCAATAAATACACTACAGAACGATTATTATTAGGGAATTTTATGAGAATGGGACATTCCTTTATGCCACAATAAAATGTTTGTGGTGTTGAGGAATTGAATAGAATGTGATAATTTTCTATTACTATTAAAATTGGAACAATTATTTAAGCACTGATGAGATAAATATTTGAACTAAAAAATACTTTAACAATATATATTTCATTCAGAAAATTTAATTATATTTTTATATCTGGTTCAATTTCAATAATTTTGTATATTTCATTATTTATTTGGCTTTATAGGAATAAATTTATTACAAAAAATGTGAAGGTAAAATAATAATAAAATGTATATGAATGCTTCAGTGGCATAGTGTCTTGCGCAGACTACGCTTGAATTTTTATTAAAATTAGAATTATACTCTGTCAAATTGCTTCAAATCAAAAGATAATTTGATAAATATATAATTGCAAATGTAACAGTAACCTGTGGACACTTCCTCTATCGACACCGTATTATATGATGAATAGGATTAGGATATTTTTCTATTTATTTAAATATTTAAAGTTATTAATTATATATAATAAATAGATAGTACATAGCAAATAATTTAGAGAACAATATGTAGATTTTGTGAATAAATACTAGAGTAGTCTACTTATTTAAAAATATATAATTTTCTCATCTTTTTATAATGAAAATAAAATTAGAAGAATTAATATGCTTGACTTGTAATACAAATAATATTAAATAGTAACAACTGTTATGAATATTTGCTTTTACACACATGCTTGAAATATTTTACTAGAATATTGTATAAACTACCTAATTTCAATGTCCAAATATCGAATAATTAGAATATGTGTAAAACGTACTCAAATATTATAAGTTTTCAAATATTAATTTATAATATTACAACAATTTTTTTCTTTCTTCAAATTAACCCGATTTAACCCGAGTAGTGTAATCATGTTTGAATTCTAAAATCAATTCTAAAAGTTATTTATAATTAATATTTTGTAATATATTTAAAATTGACTCTACATTGTTATAATTTGATATTAATAATTGTATATTTTATTCAATATCGATATTATCGATAGCCCCTACTATTTCAATATGCTGAATATAGTCACACAAACTTTACCAATCAAAAATTATTAAAAACAGTAATGAAATGTAACACTTAAGTTTCAATCAAATGTCAAAGGACATCATTTAAATATGCCCTTTTTACATGGTCTTGTAGAGTTCGCAACTTTTCAAATGTTTTGAATCTTACACAAACTAGATGTTTCCTTATTTTGTTAGTCATATTTGCGTTTGCGTCCCATTTCAAAAAATATGGAAATGATGTATGGACCTGGTAAGGTCATTATTATTATTTATTATTATTTTCTAATTATTAGCTAACCAATAGAACATCTACCAATCAGGGGCCAGTTTCATAAAAATATCAGCAACTGAGAATTATCAGTTAAACAGTGATAATGATCAGTGTAGCGTTTCATAAAAAAATTATTATTAGTGGTAATTATCAGTTATAACTATCACTAATATGTTTACAAAATATGATATTGCGTTTCATAAACAAATTATACTGATAATAAGCAGTGAAAAAAGTGTTAAAATGTTATCAGGCAACATATGTTTATAACATCGGTTTTGCTTTTTTAATTATTGTGCTATCTCGGGGAAAAAAATCTTAGTAACCTGATAATTATCAGTGCGGTAATATTTTGTGAATCGCAATTATTTTAACTGATAATAATGGAAACTAATATTTTTACAATGATAATTATCAGTTTGATAGTTTTTATGAAACAGGCCCCAGATCTCTACGGCAATATTTGGAAACATAAGGACGCAATAAAAATAAATTACACTTAAATTTTAATTACTACTATTTAGTAGTAGTACTAAATTTTTATTATTTTATAGATAACCAAAATTAATTTTTTTTAAAAAGGGTTAATTATCAAAGTATGTATTTTTCAAGCAACATATTTTTTAATGGACAAATATATATATATTTTAATATGCCAAGTATATTATTGATGACAAATACTATTTATGGTTTTACTTCACACTTCCTTTAACATTTGTAAAGTAGCTTATGGCAGCCTGTATGGAATAGTATATCATAATAATTTTTTTTTATCTCTGATACATTTAGATGTCAAAAAGAATTTTTTTGCATGTAACGCACAAAAGTAACGCTAATATCTACTTGATAATCGACATTGTGCTGGTTTGTGAATATGTTTATTTATAATGTTCATTATATTCTGAATGGTTTAGGTTATTAAAATACTATTTCAGTGTGTTAACTTTAAAAAAAGTTTTTACTTAGACGCTAATAACTAATTTAATAAATTACGCAACTATTCCAATCATATTTCCAAGTATATTGAAGCCGATCATTGATACCAATAATTATTTAATGCATAATTTGAATGTAAACAATTAACAATAAACAATAAATGTTAACAATAAAAGCTTTACGTGCGTGAAGTTTTATTACAATAATTTACGATTACATTATCGTTATACTGCAATAATAATGATGAATTAATATTTTTCAGGTTATGGGAAGGAAGAAGACGCATATTAGCGCAAAGAAAATGCTATACTAGACAACCACAAGCGAGAATTGTCGAAGCAACGACAGCAAAAGTATAGAAATAATGTTAAACAAAATCCTGAAAAATTTGAAAAAAACAATGAAAAAACCCATCAAAGATTAAAGAAAAGAAACATAATCGAAAAATCACTAAGAAAATCAAATCCGGAATATAATGCAGTCCATAAAGCATTATGGAGCCAATCTTTAAGACAAATAGAAGAGGTAGAGTGAACAAACTTCAACAAAGGAAAAATCTGTACTCAAAAAAAAACGCCGGGATTACCTTTCTCTATTCAATTCGAAACGTAGCTTGTGATGCTATTTAGCACTATGGCGAAACGAGCTAGTTTAAGAATATATGCTATGGGTTAGGAAATCATGTGAAAATCGCATTCAGAAACGCAAAAACACGAGAACATATGTTGTTTTGACATGTCTTTGAAATACTTCGGGTACGCCAAAAAACATGTGAAATTTGTTCAATACAAAGAACCATTGAAGAAATCCGAGAGAGGTCATGACTGCTTTTGAACGATCGAATTAGAAAAACTTTGAAATATCAGTGTAAATAAAATAGGTGTTACTTTGGGGTGATTTGTTCAAAAATTGAGATTTAGTATACCTATATTACTTTACTGTATAATAAATAGATTTGTTGATTCCATTTAATGTACGTAATTGTCATAGATATATAACATTTATAAGTAAATTATTCGCCGTATAAAAGAACATTTAAAATAAATTTTCGGCACATAACACCTGTTTAAGAGTTTAGTATTGCCCTTTCATAAAATAAAAACCTTTAAAAAGCTAAAAATTCTGTCTTGTAAGTACAATACGTCCAAAATATATATAACAGGAGAAATTCACTCAGTTACGCATTTTTGCTAATCAAATATTTGATTTAGTTAAAAAATTAGGTCCATTGTGCTTTGTAAAATTGTAATACATATATATAAAATATTATTCAACTTATATTACAAAAAGGTACTAAATTCCAACAATGACAATTTTTAAGATGATTAAATAGTTTACCAGTACTATAGGGTATATTAATTAAATATAAAAATTATGCTTTTCAATTTACATTTTAACATTAAATTTATTAAGTGAATACTGTGACTGTAATAAAAATAAGAATTAATGAATGAAAACTCAAATGTCTTCGGTGACCTATTCAATGAAAGCCACACTATTTTTATATACTTAAAGGAGGGAGTATATAGAGACAAATCAAAAAATTATTTTACATCCAAATATGCGAATATTGTTTTATGAAAGAAAATCATAGATTAATATGTGTACAATTGTATACATTATTTATAATAAAAAAATAGTTTAATTTTTTGGGAGAATTTTTAATGATGTTGTCAAGTTTGAAGACTTGGCCTACTTGTCCTTCCAAAATTCGCACATGACGTTACTATATATACCAAATAAAACATAGTACAATTACATGTTTAACCCCATATCTATAAAACCTTAAGATGCTAAAATTTAACCACATAAAATCTTTAAAATCTTGAAGTCTATATCATTAAAATTGCAATGTTTGAAACAATAAATTCTAAAATTTTACTAAAAAGCTAATTGTATGTTAATGCCATTAAAATCCCTAATTTTAAACCAGTAAAAATTCTGAAATTTAACTGAGAAAAATTAAAAAAATTCTATTAAACAATTTGACAAAATAACTTTGCATTAGCACAACCTTTAAAATAGTAAAATCTAAAATCCTGAAGTGAAAATAAACTATTAAAATCTCAGAATGTTAAAGTTTAATTTCCTCAAATCTTAAAATTCCAAAGTTTAATCCTTTTAAATGTTAAAATTCTAGAGTTGAATCAAGTAAAATACTAAACAACCGTAGTCTGAAATTGCACATGTACGGCAGCGAATAAAATGGTTATTATGATGATATTTATTATTATTAGATCAACTCCTTTTAGTTTATATAATATAAATATATACATAAATGTATATATAGTAATAAATAACTCAAATGTTTATATAATTTCCATGTCACGGTTTCCGTTACTATATTTTAAATAATTTTTTAAATCATTATGAATTTTACTTAATTTTTTCTCTGTACAATTTGTTCACTTTTTTGTAATTTTATAAATAATGTTTAATATGATTGTTATTTTAATTAAGTGTCGAACTGAGTATCTCATTTAAAATTAAACAATACATACAATAATACTTATAATAAAATAAATTTATATATCTTTTATATAACAATTAACGCATGATTAAGGGTTAAATGTTATTCAAACAGTTGCCTTAACATATAATATAGTAATATTAAATGTAAATTTTAAAATATACATTTGATTATATTGGTGTTATTTAAAAAAATTAATAATATGATTCATATATAATCAAGCCACTTAAATTAGAAAAATATTTATTGATAAAAATTCACAAATTTGGAAATCTATTTTTTCCTTTGAGTGGTTTCATTATTGACTTATTAATATGTTAAACATTATCAGCGCGTAATTATTTTTTTCAATCTAAAATTCACATAGATGTTACATGTAGCATTCATACCAACGTACTCATTTTTATGATATATTATTTTATTAGTCCTTTTACAAAGCTACAATAAACAGTTTGTATAAATATAACTTTATTGATTTTCTTTGACAACTCAGTGTCATTATAAAATAAATGAAATATATTACGTAACACATTTATCTTAGCTGAAATTTCGTTATAAGAATGTGTGGTCTTTAGTAAATAGTCATCATTTCACGCTTACATGAATAATATTGCTTTTAATTTCAATATAACACTGAGCTCTAATTTGTGAGCAAACATGCTACACGTAGTTCTCACAGTCACGTGATTTATTTCAATTCGAAGGCATATGTTTCTTAACCAATCAAATGAGATTATCACACTGAAATTACATTGTTATTTTCGTAGAGATATCTTTGAGAAATTTCTTTAGTTAATTTGAAAGGATTGCTGGAAAGTTGAAAACCTCTTGCATAACATTATTCAATATGCATCTCAATCATCCTTTTAAGGGTAAGTCGCTTTATATGTCATCAGTTAATTTGTGATTACGTGTTGTTGTGACGTAATAGATAAATAATTAATTCAAATTTAAGATATCGTAACAAATTGATTATGTTTGAATTGTTTAAATTAATTTAAGTCTTGTATTTTATAAATTCGATATGCGTGTATAGTTTTACTATGTATTTAGTGTTTCGAAAAATAAAGTTCTTTTACTGTTATTGGTCTTAAAATTTATATTAATACATTATCAAACTGAATGGATATAACTATATAGAAAATATAAACTATTAAGGCGCATAGGGAGTGAGGGAGAAGGAGATGAGAGCTCTGTGCTCTCAGAGATTCAAACTCCCAAAAATATTTAATCAATAATATTACATAATTGTTGATAAACTTCGCAGTCATGGTTTTTTTATTTATTTATTGTAAAGGACATAAAAGCTGTCCGGGCCAGGAGGAATTATCCATTTATTTACTTTTAAGAAATCAATTGTCCTGAATGTATTACCTAACCTGTCACTTTAACTTAAAATTTATATTGAAGTGTGTGCGGTATCAGGTCAAAACATAGCTTGGTCAGTCAAAACGTATATTATCAAAAAATTCCATATTTATCCTTCCACAATCTTTGATTAGTTATGTTATAAAAATTATAAAAACAAAATATAATGCAGCAAATATCCACGAAAATAATTAAGAAACAATTGATTCAAAGTCATGGCATATAATTGAAGACAGATTTATGGTGTAAAATATATAATAATAAAATGTCTTTTGTATGCATACTTTTAAAATTTAATTTTTAATTTGTAATGTATTAAAATGCTTCTTTCATTAAAAAAAAAAAGTCACTGTATTTCTTTAGATGACTTATTATAGTTTATCAGTCATTTTAACCAACAACTATATATACTAGGTACGTTTTGACCTGGGTACGTTTTGACTGTAAACCGTATGTACACTATTGATTGATATACGAAATAAAATTAATAACATGTAATTTAATTGAATCTCTATAAAAATTATAATATAGTATGTTGAATCCGCTATCAGATTAAATCCGAGAAGCTGATTAGCAGATTATTGTTTGATATTTTTACTTAAAAATATTAATTCAATAAATAATTATTAATTATGAGTATCAATTTTTTAATTATTCAATATTTATTTTTGAAACTATTGATTGTAATTGATATTTCCGTATATTTATATATTGATGGAAGGTTTTTAAAATCGTTTTAATTTATTATAAAATATCTTTTTATTTCTGTAATTAGCAATAAAGTTTTTACAAAAAGTATAAACAAATTCAATTTGATTGCTTTAATTATTAGTTATTTATTATATAAAAACTACATAAGACATAATTTTTATTTGAAATGAATTTTCAAATTAATAAAATGAGGAATTATATATAAAATTTCCAATATTAATCATATTACTAAATTAAACCTTTGGCGATATTGGGGTTCTACACTCCGTTTATTTTATATTAACTTTGTTTTATATAATATGCTTGTAGTTTTTCTCGAAATACGATAATTGAATGAATTCATTTTATTAACATTACAAAAAAATTCAATACATAACACGGGATTTAACCTATATTATTAGCTAAATTGTTGCGTAACAGACGCCTATTGAGATTGAAGCAGTGCGTTTTAAAGCATACAGCTTAACAAAAAAACCTGCACGATCAATTATTAAATATAAAAATCTCAATTTATTAGTATTAATAGATACTAAATTTACTAATTTTCTTTTATGTTTCTAATATTGTAATACTGGTAATTTCAACTTACGAGTGATATTTTTTATTACGTACTATTTTCAATAATCGATATTACGTTTGCTCTATTATGTAGCATTTTTATATTGAAGTATTATGTTTTGAATGATATATTGTAACACTGCTGTACTTTTATTAATATAATTAGTTTAATTTGTTGAAGTTTATTTAGACGAAAAGGAAAGGCATTCACTAAATTACATCATATTCATGTAAATGAGTATAATGCATGAATTAGGTAAAATGTATATATAGGTAAACATAAGTCAATATGCAATAATAGTCGATTATATCCAAGATTCCCGCGTTAAATTATTTTCGATATATTTTAAACTTTTTTTACATTAACGTATATTATTGAAAATTTTTTTTTTTATAATTAAATAAGAAATTAATATCCATAGGTGTTTATTATACATCAAATACATATATGTACAAATCAACCATAATAATGTCGAATCCAATACAGGATATTAGAAAAAAAGTTATTCTGTATTGTTCGGCGATGAGTAGCGAAAAATGCATCACTGGTTCCTCGCATTTAAATATTAAATTATTTAATTATAAAAAAAATCAATAATATACGTTAAGAAATGTAAAAAAAGTTAAAAATATATCGAAAATAATTTAACGCGGGAATCTTGGATATAAAATAGTCATTTCTATTTAGCCAGTATATTAATGTCTAAATAACCATATAAATTAATAATTAATTGTTTTTAAAAACAATACCATTCAGTTGTTAAATTCCGATAATAATATTTGTATGAATTTGTTGCACAGCATGATGGATGAGTTTCGGTTTTGTATACATAGTTGAAAACGATTTGTAATAAATAACTATATAAAGATTTTATCTTTTTTTAATAATACCTTAATTTAAACAACACGATTATTTTACCGTGCATAAAATACTGAAATATTTATATGAAAAGGATGACATTTTTATTTCCTATACTAAAATTATATTAAACATAATATGCGAATGTGATCATTTGACTAACAAATAATATTTTATTATTATTTATATTATTCCAATATTTACCATTAATCTATCTTCTGTATTTTCTTACAGATATTATGCCGGGTCCATTTCAAGGAATTGATTTGTCGTTTAGCGACCCTGGACCATCTTCGTGCTCAAATTACATGTATCTTCCCAGCCAATATTATCAACATCATGATATCAATCGCTGCAATCCTTCAATGAATAATACTTATGGAGGCTACACGATTCCCAGCAGCATTGGTATAAACATATCGACTACTTCAAACGGTAAACCTGACAGTGCATCCTATTTAAATACTGACAATTCCGTTAATTCTGGTATTAACAATAGTCGATTGTTCAATGAGGACCCGACCGCAAACTTTTTAAATCACTCTGTTGCTGTTGCGAAGAGTTCAACGCATCCCATGGGGCATTATTCCTCGTACCCTCAATCAGGTTGTGGATGTCACACTGTTCAGGGTATTCCTATCACTTCTTTTTCGTCCCAGGCAGAGTTTTTTGAGCCTTCAAAGCCTTATAATATTTGCTGCTTTGGTACTATTCCAACTATTGGAACTAGCAGTACAGTTTCCCCTGGTCAAATTGACGGATTTCTACCCTCGTCGCAAATGCAAAAAGCGTCTCAATTAATTCTTGACGTGGACAAATCGCCTTCACCACAGTATTTTTCAATTAAAGACGTACACGGCACCCTCTCTATAGATGTCAAAAGCGAACCCCTAAATCCTGAAACAGTTGAAATTAAAAGTCAACGCTGTTCGCCAAAATTCACTCCAGAAGACAAAAAGGATGTGACATACGTGGAGAAACGGAAAAAAAACAACGAGTCAGCTAGGAAATCTCGTATATCTCGCAAGGAAAAGGAAAAACACATGGCTGCATTGGTGCTTCGTTTAGAGCATGAAAATGGTGACTTAAGAGCCAAAATCTCTGCTAGTATTGCAGAGATAAAGTACCGTAAATATGAACTTGGTGTTGCCGGTATCCTATAATGTATTAAAACTTTCTTTATCTATATACTGAAATATTCCACACATTCATACTTTTGCCATTTTCACATTTATATTAAGATGTACCATATTTTAGTATCTACCAAAATATTTACTTAGTCAAATATTTTGGTTTTTGTTTTAAGTATTATTATGAACTATGAAGAATTATACTTTTATAATTTATTATCATCATACAAAAAAGTTCTGAAACTGAGATGAGGCTATTGTTGTGCATTAATGAATTTACTATTTACTCGTTTTTGAGAATCTATTTTTTATATAACAAAATTAGATGTTAATAATATTTGTATGCATACTATATTTGATATCATTATTATTAAATTTGCTTTCTATTGTATTTACATATGTTTTGCAATTGCCTTGAACAATTATTTGTTATTGAAGTAATTCTTATGATCTTATAAATGATTATGTTACCTTCAAAAAGTTCATTTATATAAACCAAACGGTAATATATAATAATTTTCACTTCGAGTCAATCAGTTGCGATTCACTATATTTTGTACAGATGACCTTCCTATTTAGATTGGACATCATTTTCATTGGAATAATAAGTTCACATGTTAAAATTTTTCTTGTTATTAAGTTGTGTTCATTTTGCATATGAGATTGTATATTCAATTATGTTTATTATAATGTGGCCTTTATATATATGCTAATAAACCCGTTTACCTAAGTTAACGGAATTTTCATCCGAATTATTTCAAAGAAATTTATTAGTATTTTCAAATTAATAAATTTACTTTTTGTAAAAATATATTTCATGTTCAGGGCAAGTTCATTTTATATAAACTTAACTTTTGAGTATTAATACTGAAAACTAATATATAATTTTTTCCCAATTTTCTACATTACTCAGACCTACCAATGAATAATTTATACAGCGCTAAATAACATAATAATAACATAATAATAGCAATTTGTTCAAAAGATTATTAATACACGTAACTGTGATATGGTTAAATATGGTAAACCAACAATCACTGGCAAACTGTGAATCGATTTGTGATTAACAAGGTAACGGAACCCCTAAGTGGGTAGTCATTTTATTTATCTGATTAATAAATTATCTAGATGTTATATATGATGTCAAATTATTGCGTAAGTGTCTATTCCATTCTTTTGAAATAATTTGTGCTTAACACGTATATAAATGTATATTTCGATATGTTCCCAATTATAAGAATTCTAAAGTTTTTAATTCGTTTAAAAAGTTTAAAAGTTTTTAAATTCGAAGTAAGGTGATCTACAAATTTTTGAAATCGATTTGTTAATTTTGTATTGTTATAAGCATAACGTGTAAATAAAGGAAATATATAGTTTTGCAACTAAAAATTCAATTAATCGACTTCATTATATATTTTAAATGTTTTTCTTTAAAATGTTCGACAAGCCATTAACTATGATATTGGTTAATAGGAAACTTGTCAGAAATTTATTAACAGTATAGTCCGTATGTATATTCTATTTTCCATAATATGTCTTTATTGAGTAACGTTACACAACTAATCTTCAATTACATTTCTAATTTGCATTTGGAGTGGAGCTCTATTCATTAAACACTAAATTTATTGCGCAATTCGAGAATATTTTCAAGTCACGTGCATACGTAACGCATAAGTATATTGATTACAGTTCATTTATAGTCAATGAAAATATGGCGAATGCGAGATGACACAAGTCTACGTTGCATGATATCGCATATTACTTATAGCCCTACAGTATATATCAAATATATTATCTATAGATGTAATGGTGAAATTTAAGATTTTACTACTTTCGTTGGTATGAAAACTTTTCTGCGTTTTAAATCTTTTCCATTTTAGAATCTCTTTAGTTAGGGATGCTTCTTTTGCATCCCTTTTGAATTTTATCACCAAATTAAAATTAATTATTTGATAAAAATACTCTTTAGTATATATATGTTTATTTTTGTAATAATATTAGTAGAATGTGTAGATGTTTTAATGAATTTTGCATTTTATAGTAAATATATTTAGAAACAAAATTCAACTTAATTATAAGGTTCCAATAATTGGATACAAATATGAAATTGACTACTCCTTCGAATAAATAAATAAACTATTGGAAGGATCGCTAGAATTTGATAAAAATTAAATTTTTTAACAATATTGTGTTTAAAATGAAATGTATTTATATAATAAAATTGTAATCTGATATACTAAAATAATGATAATTATTATTTGTTAATATTAAATAAATTTTAAAAACTTGCATAATGATTATGTGAATGACGCTGGTTGTGTAACATTCTATTGACTCGCGAGTTGTTTAAATGGTGGCTGAACATGTGTTCCCTATTTAATTGACTAGTCGAATATTTGCCCCCTTCAAATTTTTTTATTAAAAATTAATTTTGTACGGTTTATCAATATTAATGCGTTCAAAATGATATCTTATAAATTTGGAAACAGTCAATATATATTTTTTCTAAATATTGGCTGCCTTAATCCTGGTTCCCTTGATTCTGTGCAAATATATTTTGCAGAGCATAAAATTCACATACTCGGGTCAAAATATAAGATATTACATACTAAATTGAAAAATACATTGCATGTATTAAGTATTAAATATACTACCTTAATACCCTTAAACAGTGTTCTAACACCAACAATCTATTTTCTCCTAAAGTATGGGTATTGCCAACAAAGCACAACAGATTGCATATGTAGTTTAATGTGTAGGCTGAATCTCAATATTGTAAGTAGACAAGTTTCGATTTGGTATATATTGTCTTAATCCTTACTAAATGAACTGTCTCTATTGATTTATACTATAAATAAGAATATATAAATAGAACAATCATTATAAGTCTCTTCTAAAATGGGCCACCCGGACAAAATGTCTCTAACTATTAATATTGTTAATGGCATTGTACATTAAATATTATGTATTTTATATAAATTATTGGAATATGTATTTGGTAGTGTATATACACTATTTTGCTATCATATCGATCCAAATTTTTGTACACTCACCTATGTAATAATTTGTCCAGCACTAAGCCTGTAAAATGTAATATAGCCTTAACGTTTATTTTGTCAATGATTTTTTTCTGTTTTGCTATAATAGTGGTTATCACAAAGATGGTATTGCCCGACCTCAATTTTAGTTAAAACATTGTATACGAAATATGGCAATATTTATTTAGGCTAGCCATAGGCGATGGTCTCTGCACTTTTTCGTCGATTGACACGGGGACCTTCCTGTGCCCCATAATGAGATAACAATCATGAAATAGGACAGCTGTACTGAACTGCACGGGTATTATCCGATGGTCGGCCAATTTTCTTTGCTACATACGGAGTCCCTTATCCGGTTACTTGGGCCTTGTCAGAAGTCAAAATCCATGGTTAATGGGTCGGGTGGGTGTATAAGATTTTAGTTGCGTCATCATGCGCAATTATCGCTTCCCAACTATTCACAACAGGGAAAGAATTCAGATGATGATTGTTTGTGGTAATATCGAATGTATTATGAAATAACTCTTTGACTAAAAATGTATTAATAAATCTAATTTCGTCAATACCACATTACAAAATAGTGTGCAACAAGTGAAAATGTTTTATAAATAATTCCGCAAGTGAGAATATTTTTAGTCGTATTATACATTACTCCATTACAGTGCAACCTTATTTCAAATATTAATACTTACCATTCCTAAATATTAATTGAAGACACAGTTTTCGGATTCTGTGTTTCGATATCGTATAAATTTTATGTAAAATTTTATTGAGAATTTATATTTAAGTCAATCAATAATAGTAAAATTATCAACATAAACATATAATTATTGTTTATAAAGTATTACTGCCGCTATAAGTATTTTATAATGGCGGTATTTTCTATCCAACTGTAAAATGAAATTATTTCTTTGCGAAAATTTCACTTCGGTTATAAAATGTTACTAAATTAAAAAAGTAAACAATTATACTGTGAAGCAATTATATTAGCGCAATGGCCATCTCACATATATAAAATCGTAAATATGGCCAACATTTGCCAATCGGGCAATTCCTCCCCGTTCAAGTGATTAGTCGGATATTTGCTTTACTTAAATTTTACAGATTAAATTATTTTATAAAATGAATTGATCTACATAATTTGAAATAAAAAAATTATTAATTTTTTTGCTATTAAAAATTATATAATCCATTTTTAATACTTATTTATACTATATCGTATACAAAACAATCAATATATAATTATCGATTATATTTTCACCGGTAGCGCACTATTGGTTTAATTATTATTATTAATATTATTGCTTTTTAAAATTATTTTCTCATATTTATATAAATATTTAAAACAAAGTTTTATTGTTATAGACACATCCACACTATTCATACTATAAAATACACATAGCTCATATAGTATAATATATTAATAGAGATTACATTCCAACAGTCAGTACAAGGGGTGTTTACAGTTCGCTGAGATTATATATATATGTATAAACGCTTATTTGACAGATTGGCGAGAAGTATTACCCCAAAAGACAATAGTTTAACATTAAAAACAGGACTTTTGGCCAACCAGTCTGAAATGTGTGCAGTATGTGTAAATAATAATTAAAAAATGTTCATAGGATATTTGTTGTATTTAATTTTTATAGGCACCAACTATAAACATATTATTTTTAGTTATTTTTATTAATTTGAGACAATATGGAAGGACACATTTAATTGATAATGCATGTTCAATTGTTCAATTATGTGAATAATATAAACGAGTGAAAATTCGTGAATTTTTGTTTATGCGAAAACAAGATAACTAAAATATAAAAATAAAAAAAAGTAAAAAGCTGTTGGTTGCTAAATTAAATGACATAATAATGAAAAGACACGTATTTCCCCAACGCCGTTACTTCCTTAGGTACACAGGGTAAGTAAGTTAATTCACATTTTATTCAAATAAAACGACATCATTAAATATTTATTTACATTATAAATGTACAATTTTTTGTTGATTACTCTATTGTATATAATAAAAGTAATTTTAAACATGTATTTATAATGGAACAATTGAAAGTGAATAAATATCTTGTGGTCAACTGCCCGGCTAGGTCACTTAAAAAAACTGCTCGATTAGCAATTACCCAGTAGGAATTGCCAGGCCATCAGAATATGTACAACCACCCAACATCTTGAAAAAAATTAGATAAAACTTTATATTATGGTAAAACCAATCAAATTATCTTTGTAAAAATATATTAAACAAATAAATATATAAAATGTTTTACCATACATAGGAACAATTTAAAATTGCTTAAACTATATAGTTGTTATCATAAAATTAACTTCTGTATTTGTGCATACTTCAAATATTTACTATACTTACGCGAAATGTGCACTTAAAACAATTGAAAATAAACTATGCTTTTATGATATCATTGTTAGTTATATCATATGGTTTCCGAAAATATTAGATCCTTTGATCCAAGTTATAAGATTTGACAAGAAATTTGATAATTTAAAATTATTTGACAAATGAATCTAAAATTTCAGTTTGATAAAAAATCTTGAATCCGATTATTACACACGCTACGTCATTAATATTTGATAATGTATAATATCTGACTTTCATAAACGGAAAAGCAAAGTACATGTTTCAATATTGCACGACAATATTTCAGCAAACAAAGCATTTAATAAAAGTATAAAGTGTGTTTCATTCTACAAAAAAACAAATAAAAGACACACTTTTTTATAAATTAAATGTTTGACATGTAGTAAGAAATGTTCACTGTAAATTTCCCTTATACGAAACATACCACCCGGATATGTGCACCAATATTAAAATTTGGTCATCGAAATAATAATTTTTTTATAATTGTAAAATATTATAAAATTAATAAAATTACAAAACCATCTGTAAAATTTATAAGCTACGAATAACAAACAGAAGATAATAATAAATGAATAACTATAACTGAAATAAATACTAAAAGTAATAAAGACATAAAATGTTATTCTTATAATAACAATGTAAAATAAATTGGCTGTTCCCGTCAAATTTTCAGTCAAACCAATCTTCAATCGATAAATGTATTAAAAATTATTTTAATAATCTATAATATATAGTTTAAATAGAAATGAAAATGATGCAAATGTTTTATTTGAAAGATAAAAAGCGGAAAATGTTAATGAGTGAGTACAAATGTATATTACTTGAGTTATATTGCATGGAAATCTCGTAACAATGAATGATATTGATTAGACGGTTCCTCGTTGCAAATAGAATTAAGCAGAAAGTCTAATAGAAAAAAATATCGTAACTTATTACCTACATTATAATAACCGTTAAAGAAACTTTACCAAATTGACATGAGTTTATTTTTAATTCTATAAGAAATATTGATGGAATAATTTTTTATTGAATAATTTTTTTCCAAAACCAAAATATTTAATATTTGAAACCACTTATTTCATTTTTTAAAATTTTAATCACTGAAATGTTAACATCTTGAATTTTTCATTGTCGGTTTGTTCTTTAGAATCTAGTGTTGAATCTTTCCTCCTTTGCCCAAGTCAACAATTGCGTAATATCCTCAAGACGGGGTACAAGGGGAACTGATATATATATAATATATAATTCTTTTTAAAAATGTGACTGTTTCTCTTTAAAATTGTCAATATTCATTATTTGATTTTATTACAATAAAGAGAATGATGGGAGCCTTAGGCTGGCGGTATACAAGGTAGAACTGCAGCTCCCAGTCTGGACATGCCAGAGTAGACAACAGTCATCCAACCGATACAAAGGATGGCTTAAAATTAGCAAATCTATTTTTTGTGGCACAATTAGTTAGTATCTTGTTCTTTCTTTGGCCAAGGTTGTGAGTTTGTTTAATTTGAGCTTTCGATCGCCTATGCAGAGAACTGTGGTGGGTTGTGATGACGCAATTTACACCTTGAAAAACGAGTTGTGCTCTCGCAGTTCGTTTACCTGTCCCCCATGCCTTCACACACCACACAAGATTGGTTAGTTTTTGATCGATATTATCTCAACATCATTCCGCATCGAAAACAACGACAAGTCCATTTATAATATATTCTCAAATATATGTGTATATATTTCTATGTTTAAATTTTATTTATATATTACCTTATGTTAGTAAAAATTTCGATGTATTAAAAAAAATTGTAAATAAAAACAATTGCAATTTTTTTTTAAGATAAATAAAATTACTCCTGATCAGTTGAGAAAAATAAATACAATATAAATTAAATAAATTGAACATTTATATTATACCTTTTCTAGTTTAAATTTATATTTCAATATGTTTATTTTTTATATTTACTAGTATATTTTAATTTATATGTTCCTTCTTGCATATACTAACAATTAATTTTATATAAATAATTGTACATTTATTTGTTGTAAATTTATAACAAACATTATACCACTTTGCTATATAAGAATAAATTATAATAATATGAGAAATAATTTATACAGCACAGCTTTCTCTTGAAGGTGAAAAGCTGGACAATAATTACTCAATCACCTACTATACAAACATGTTAAGACCATCATTGTTGACTTAAGTGTAAATAACAGTGGTTAAGTGTCGACAAACATAACAGCAATTATTATTCTTAAGAACATTAGCATCTTGGGGTACTATAAATAGTTTGATTTTAAAAGGCTTCAAGTAAAAAAGTGTTGTATTAACATGCATAAAAATATAACAGAACATATAATAAGAAAGGCAACACATGTAATAAAATGGCCCTAATACAGTAACACATCAATCAATTTACAGAAGAAACCCCCACTGTTTAATATTTAAAAAAATTAAATCGATTTTAGATATGAAATTACACTTAGAAAATATAGACATAACAAGATGATCTGAAACCTTATAGTAATATCTTGGTCAAAAAAGTGACAAAAAGGTTAATTTAACTATCTAAATAAACACAATTCTTTTAAATGCATTAAAATGTATTGAAGACCCCTCCGTACTTTCAAAGAAAAACGAATCACATACTCTACAAACCTATTATAATATATATTTAATAATTGTTTAAAATACAATATTACCCATATAACTCCCTGTTACCCATATATTTACCCATATAGTTACCAATAGTACTGATAACTGTAAATTATGTATATTATCAATGTGTATATTGAGTGAATTATGTTATTATGTGAATTATGTGAATTATGTTCTTCAGTATATTATGTAATATACAATGTACTTATTAAATTGATTATTCAAATCATCCAATATGTCATATAAAATATATCATGTTGGGCGACCGGAAAATTGCTCACGGGACATTTGCACGCCTCAAATTTGTCAAATTATATTTTTGTGGGATTTCTATTAAATAAATTGAACAAAATATAATTAAAAAAACCAATAGTTAAATGAAATTTAATACAATTATGTCATCGGATACATAGAATATGTACAGATATCCAACATCTTTAAGAAATTTTGTAAAACATTGTACTCTGTAACATGTATATATTAAACCCAATTTAATAAACTATCGCCGTAAATTAATTCTTTATTGATATAAAAGATACAGAGACTGTTTATTTACTCAGGATTATGAGAGATAATACACCCAATCAAGAATTATAGTATATATGCCGATGTGTATATGTATATGTTAAATTGGTACCCATACACAATAGTAATATATAATAAAAGGAGACGGGATTAGACTGTGTATATATTACTATACATTAGTCTAATTTTAACTTTAGCGTTAATAATTAACTACTTATTTTTACACCGCGTTTTTCACTACTTTACCAATTAGTAGAATTGTTATATTGCGATAATATTTCACAAATTAATTTGTTGAATTTTAATTAACATTTCGCTTATAAGATTTCATTTTGAGCATTTTATACAATTTAAAAATATATATTTGTCTAAGTGAAAAACTTGAATTGAGAAAATGTTTGGCTAATGCTTTAATTAGTAAAAACTGTCTGCGATTCCTTCTGTTGAGTATATATCATGACATTAAATATACAAAATTAATAACTCTGGTAAATAATCCTTCCTATCTAATTATTGGACCAATTGAAATACATTTCAAAACGCTTTGAGTATAGCGAGCAATATCTCAAAAAGTTCCTTTCGGCTCCCTATTAAATTGTATTAAATTCCTTTTAATGCTTAAATAATATTCATAACGCAATATGCTGTTATACATGTGTACTAATTTGTATAGTGATTAAACAAAATAATTATCATACATGTACAGCTATTATTATCATATGTAAAGCACAAAGAATCCATCGGAAACAGTCAATTTTGGTGACATCGTAATATTAGTTCGATTTCCCGTTATGCTTAAAACATCAGTGTATATTATTATAATAATATTTTGACTGTTGATCATTTTAATCAATTTAAGCAACTAACCAAATGAGTGTGATAATGCCCTTTATTAATATTCAGATTATTACACTATATAAACATCACCTTGAAAACTAGAACGAAAAGAGAATATAAATGGATATGGTTTATTTTATTAATATCTCACATGTGAGATATTCTGCAGAAAGCTGATTGTATAATATAATGTTTCAATGCGTTTATATATAATAAACAAATTATGTATTAATATTTGTTTACGGAGAAAACATTTTCGATTTAATAACATTGGTTTCTTTATATCAATAAATTATGTTAGTTTTTTTACCGCACAAAGAGAATCACTTGTGAAAAAATACTTTGACTTAAAAAACTGTTTTGCTAAAAACTTTTATTTGAATAAATAACTTCCTAATTTAAATAAATGTGCAATAATCCAAAAAAGAAATCGAACTTTTGAAGGTGTATATAATATGAACTCGCTAATTTCTACATTAAATTATAACAAAATGACCTATGCATATAAACAGGAACTTAAATATAACATATTTATCAACGAACGACAAGATCTATAGCTAAGTATATACATTATAACTTAAGAGGTCTTATTTGATTGCTGTCAGCATTAAAATTTCACATGTGAGTATAGTGTTTTTGGTTGAATAAACTCAATAGAAATAGTATTATTTTATTATTCTTTATCTTAAACAATTATTAGGATAAGTGATCAATATAGGTTACGGGAGGGTTATATGAACCATGAACGTTGTGTTCATCTAAAAAATTTTTCTCAATATTTAGATGTTTGAATTTTATTTTCTGTTTTACATATATTCCAATGAAAACATATATAGTTATACAAAATAGATTGATATCAAGCTATGTTTGTAAATAGGTAAATATAAAATGTTCAGTTAATGTAGGAATTTAATTAATCTTATTTAATAATATTTAGTACAATTTACATATTTTTTCAAAATGTTATTCACATAAAAGTTAACTAACACTGTTTTAGTTCCCTTTTAGATTTTACCGTTCTCAATTAAAATTAGACTATACTTTTCTTGTTGTATACATATTTATGGTAATCAATGGTATATTGATTTTTCAGTTCAAACGTTTATTTTCAAATGTTTTCAATTTTAAAACATGCTTTAATAAAATATTTTTATTATATAAATTGATTAAAATAAATTATTTATTTAATGAAGATTGAAGATTGAATATATCATTTAAAAATTATACAATATATTTATAATACTTATTTATAAATGAATTTTAAAACAATAATCATATAATTAATGGATATATTTTCGCCTATGTTGTGCGGGTCATATATTTATTTTATTGTTATAAGTAATATTATTTTCTTATTATTTTATTATTTATATAAATTAAAATTAATCTAATATTTAATTTTTTTATAAACTTTGATATGAAGCAATAAAACAATAAAAAAATTAATTAATTCATCAATGATTAATGATTAATCCTTGATTATATAAATATATAATTATACATTATATCATAGACGAGTGCTAATTCGTGCAAAATTTAGAATTAGATAATCAAATAACAATAAATAAAATAAATAAACATATTTAATTTTAATCAACATTATACGAATAACATTTAATAAAGTGGAGAAAATGTCCATTCAGCTATATATAGACGTACATTTGCTACTCATTCAAGTTATTAGCTGGGCATTTATTCCACAGTGCAAACATTTGCTCCCATTAATTAAAAAAATAAGTTATAAAAATATGTTTTAACAATTATATTACATGATTAATAAAAGATTATATACAATTTCCAAATATAATTTTGTCCTTTTTATAAAATCATATAATAAAACAGTTTATTAAAATTGATTATTTTGATTCTCTAATTATACAATTAGTAAAAATTTATACAGCCACCCAACTTATCGAAAAATTTACAAAACTTGGTATATTATTAAACACAATTAATAAACTATCTCAGTAACTTTTGTTAGCTAGACATTTGCTCACTGGATAGTTACTCACAATTATACATTTTCCTCCCATTTCAATGACTATAGCCGGACTTTTCCGACTTTATAAAATGATGTTTGAAAGAATTTTTGTTAATAAAGTGATCAAATAAAATTTTATAAACTAAATGTTAGTTAACATTTAATTATGTCATGAGATAAATATGTACAGCCACCAACACTTCAAAGACTCATTACAGGACTCTATAATGTTATATTAAATACAATTTATTCAACTATCATTATAAATTATTTATTGATTCTTTAGATGATTCATTTACTCTGGATTAAAACGCATGACACATCAGTCCCAACATTGTAAGCCGACAAAGATGTATTAGTCTACAATTGACCTACCAAAATTATAACTGAGCATGTACATGTAATTACGCAATATCCATTTACTGACTCTGATACATATTATCTCAATATATACCGCACACGCACATTATTGATATTAGATTTAAAGAAGCCGGGATCTATAGACACTGTATAGTGCCTTTCAGACTAACTTCAAGTTATCCATTTGGCGACACTGATACTTAACATTTTATTTATATTATTTTACTTTATTCGTATTTATTATTAAAAACCAATTAAAATATATATTTATTTTTGAAATATATAAAGGAACGAATTTCCGCTGGGATTCAGACAGTTATTATAGAGATAATTTCCCTCTTTTATATCTTACATCACCTGAGTACCGAATATATATTATTGAGTATTATTTGGCGGAAATGGCTATGCTCGTGTGAAAAGAACCGGTAACCATAATTTGGTCAACATATTCTCTTTACCCATAGATTAAACAAACTAAAGGCAGTCAAAGGCCCTCCCGCGGTACTATAGTACATGTCATTGCTGAGTATATGGAGAGTTTGGCGATGTCGCGATTGTGATGATATTTTAGGAAAAGCGTAGGAATAAAGTTTATAAAATTTAATTTTGTTTTGAAAGTAATGATTGAGTAACTTATTTATTAATATATAACCATGGTTATGTTTTGATTATTTTTCATCTGAAAACTTTCAATATTTTTCCGATATTAATAACAAAAAAATAGTTATATCAAAATGAAATGTGACAATGATAAATTGTGTTACGGTTTAAATTCTAAAAATTGATAACATTTTAATAATATGATATTTATATGTAAAATATTTTAGACTGTTTTTGGTTACTGAGTTTTAATTTGATAGCAATAATGTATAAATATTTAGTTATAATTACACTCATGAAATGCAATTAGTTTCAGTTATATTCGTCAGATAAAGCAAAAAAGTAGGGGTTGCACGCCGGTTCTACTCCCCCACTTAATAAAATTAATTCTGATCAAATTATTTAACTTATTAATGTTTTTGTTTAAATTAAAAGGATCGTTTTATGCTATTAAATTATAAATTTATTGAATTGTTTTTAAATATACAAATTGCTACAACTAATCCACCATGATAAATACGCATCCTAAAAATTAGTTGTAAATATTTAATTATTTAGTGACTTATATGCAGTATTCTACTTAAATTTAAATATCAGTAATATAAATATGTTTTAGAATTTTACTTAAAAATTCAAAATTGTAAATAATTATTCCAATAAAAAAATTGTAATATGAAACAGATGAATTTTTATTGAAATATTTGTTTCAATGTTTATTCAATTAAAAAAAGCAAATATTCCTACATTTTAATAAAAAAAACTGTTTAAGTATTATGATTATATTTTCCCCCTCAAAATTCTTATTGTTATACCAAAAAACACTTTTCGAAT
This sequence comes from Coelogynopora nodosa, assembly GCA_034780555.1. NCBI lineage: Eukaryota > Metazoa > Platyhelminthes > Proseriata > Coelogynoporidae > Coelogynopora > Coelogynopora nodosa. The sequence goes on along the minus strand of JAUZND010061218.1, from coordinate 6,642 downwards.
TAATATTTATTTGAAATTTAATAATACTAAAAAATAATTGTTTAAAACATGATATGCGTTCATTTTTAGAATTAGACATATTTCACAGTATATGCATTTACTAAAAAGTCTGACTGTGAGTATAATTGATATATAACGTTTCATACTTGACCAGAAATAGGTTGCAGATCAATTATTTACATTATTACTAAAAAGATTGATTTAATACTGTGTTAAAATTATTCATATAATTAGAGAAGGTCATAAGGATGACGCTGTCGACAGTCACGTAATACGATCTGATAGCCCATGTGATGAAGTTTACAAGAAGCCGCATTGTTCATGAAACTTAGTTCTGAAACAAGGAAGTCTGGATTGAGAATGATCTAAAACAAGAAAACAAGTTGAAAACATGATTTTATTATTGTTAATAATTTATTATATTGACTGCATACTATTCAAATATATACTAAATGCAGGAAGGCTCTTCTAAGCAGCATAGTAATACTAGGAAAAATAGAAGTAGTAAGTTTACACAACAAGTTTAAATGAACTAATTCTTATTTATAATATAATATAATCAGGCCCGTAACCAGCTTTTTCCAAGGGGGGGGGATCGTTTCAGAATTTTTGCGCCTTACCCATTTCACCCCTTATACAAATATGATTTGTAATGTGTATAGTGTATGAAATTGAAATACTGAAATATTCTGAAACTAAAAGTAAAGCTAATTTTTGCGCCTATTAGTTTTTAAGTGGGGGTACGTTTTAAGTACCCACGCCCTTCCTGGGTACTGGACTGAGTATAGCATTTTTACTTAATAAGGTTGTAGACAAAGTGTATATTATAAAATTATTTAATTTATTGGAAGCAGCTTGTGAAAAATTTTTACTTATATCTTTTATACTGCATATTTAATGAGGTATTGAAGTATATATAAATATTATTACGTTTATTAATATATTATATATATACATTGTATATATAATTATGTTAATATTTTTATATTAATATTTTTTCTAAATTTAAATTTAATTATCTTTATTCATATCAAATGCTATAGTTTGGAAACAATTATATTAAAACACGTGTAGTCAATAAATTTTATTATTATATAAAATTCAATTACTATTAAATCAAATTTCTACTAAAACAGGACGGCCTATTTTAAAGTTTATGATATATAGCTTAAATGAATTTTAAATATTGATTATCCTATTTTGAATAATTTATATATTTGGTATATTTTTTTGTCCTGAATTATGAAAAACAATTAAACGTAAAAAACAGTCAATCTGTAACAAATTAAGATATGTTCAGAAAAAATGCTATCGTTGTTTATTGTGTACATATACTGAATAGTTTAACAAAATAGATTGAATAAACAGAATAAAACAGCAAACTAAAAGTGTATAGGCTACAAGTTCAATGATTTGTAAAATATTGAATGACATAATGGATATCTAAATAGTTATTATATGGTATTGAAATGCAATCTTAATTATAAATAACTAGAACATTCACTAAGGTGAGTTTTTCTAACGTAACTCTTGTGTCACTTTTTTCCTACAAATATTGTTGGTTTTATTTCAAAATAATCGATTCAATCATGCTGATGTATAGTTCACTACAGTACCGAGAAAAATAATAATTAAAAATATAATTAGTTCAATTGCCCACAACAAAAATGTTGAGAACAAAATAATATATTTATTTACAATAAATGTAATGTATGAAGGGGCTACTATTTCTCTATATTTAATACAAACTGATTATTATCATTATAGTGCTCAAATTATGACAAATCTTGAAAATATATACCTGCAAAGAACTTTAATAACGCCCATTCCAATTTCGTATTAAATCAATGCTTTAAACTAGACTGATCCTTCATCTTCGAAAAATCTATGGGTATTAAATCAACGATTCACGCTCTGAAGTGCCCTCCCCTTTATGATTACTGACTACGGGTCACTGCCTGGATCGTAATTATGATACAACTCTTATCACTTTTGATTAGTGCATTTTGACTATATACTTAATTATATATATAAATTTAAAAATACATTTGGTTATAGTTATCAAGTAATACATTTGTTGGAACCTGTTTAATTACTTAAAGTGGTCACCTGTTTGGCTCCTGCTTGGCACCTCATATTATATTTGAAAATATATCCATACAATGCTTTTGTCACACAAGGTTTTTAAATTTTATTTATTGATAATAATTTTGTTTCAATATGTATTAAAAGATTTTAAGTGATTTTATAAATTTTGTTTCAAATATGTATATAGTATTATTAGTATTAATTAATTATTATTAAATACACTTATCCGGTAAAAGTAAAAAATAATATATTTTTAATAAAATTTTTAGGGATAATGTATTATTTTTATATTGACCAATTTTATATAACAATATTATATTTACTCCATGAGGTGGTATGTTGACTTCACTCCGAGCTAAGCGGAGTGTCCCCCCTCGTTTATCTCTTTTTAATATGAATTTTTAAAAATCAATGAAGTGATTAGTATTTCGATAGAATGATTGACGAAAAGAAATATATTTATATTCAATAAAAAGCATCTTCTGTTTTTTTGCACTTTTGGTAATATCTACATGTTAAGTATACTTATTTAGTGATACACTAAAATGTGTGCGATTGCATAGAAGGAAAAATCTCCACTATCCATTTATTATAAACACATTATATTTATATTCTTTTTAATAACAATCACTTTACTAATGACTAAAGTGTCATGAATATGTGCATGTATGTTACAACAAATGCAAGTTAAGTATATTAAAGCAGAATAACGACCACAATAGCAGAAGTACAATAACGACCACAACAACAGAAAACAACCACAATAAGAAATAACTTAATATGCCACTGACTTGAAATGTATACACTCCCGGACTGACATCTGTCATATCCACCCACTGGCAGTCATAATTATGAAGATAGGTATCCTTGCAGCCTGGTGTAATTCCTTTGGAGAGGAGTGACAATAAAAGCATTTTTGTACATAATATTTTCAACAGCAGATAAGCCAAGCGAGAAAAATCTTCTATATATGTAGGATTACTTTGAAAGTATAACTATGATATAAAAATGAAGCTATATTTTCCTTTGATATCTATTTCCACATATAGGATTTATTAATTAAATAAATAAAAAAACGATTGAAAAAATATTCTCTGTTATTATATTATATGAGGTTAAATCCAACTATGAAATTTCATGTTTTTATAATATATAAAATATGGTAATTTTGTTAAAAATAAACTTTTACTGATGATACATTTACTTTTGATGATGTCATACAATTTTAATACTTTATATAAATTCAAAAAATATATACGAAATTCAATCCAAATTTATTTATGGATAATTGATTTATTCGTTATTAGTTGATTATTAATAGCATTAAATTAATAGTAATTATATAAAAATGTAATTTATAGTTAATATTAATTGAATAAATTAAAATAATTAGTTTCTTATAATTTCAAATAATTGGCTACAAATTATTTATAAAAAGTTAAAAATTGCTAAACTAATAAGTTAATTCAATTAGTTTAATAAAAATGCATCATAGTATATTGAGATAATTAAGATTTGTAACATGACCTAGATAAGAGAAATTATATAAATAAATAATTAAATGACTACTAATGAGCTAAACCAAACAATAAAACAAATTAATATAGCATAGAAGCAAAATTACGAAAGCCAGGAGGTGCGCCCTATTATAGCGGTTAACATCTCTGCTTTCAATCATGAAGGTATCGAGTCTCATTCATAAACGTTATCGTATTGTTTGGTTTATCATATATTAGTATTCATTCATTTTTTAAATTTATTATGTATATAATAAATATTGGATATTTTAAAATTTCAATTCAAGATTTTTTTATTGAAACAAAAGACCAACATTTTATATTACTGCTACCAATCAGTTTGAACAATTTTTATACAGATTACTGAAAATATTTAAAATCGATACTTGTCTATATAATTTTCAGCTTAATCCAATGTAAACTTTTCCCCTTACAGATGATGAAAGAAAAGGCATGTAATTCCGCCAATGTCTTTTGGCCATTGTACAGTGAAAACTATAATTTTTATTCTTTAAAAATTGTAACAATTAAAAAATTAGTATTATTAGACCATTTTATAGTAAAAATACACAAAACAACAAATAATAATCAAATAAGTTATTCTTTATAAAATTATTCGCTATAAAATAAAAATATTACTACAGAAACATAATGCTTAGCTAACGGATACTAATTATTTAAAACCAATTTTCTTTTCGAAAATGTATCAGTTATTAACATAGCCAAAATTGTCAACATAATACTGCAAGAGAAATTGCGCTTATGTTAAAATTCTAATTTTAAATGTTTTATTAGTCAATGTCATCAATGTTGTATACCTAGATAAAAAAACCACAAAAATAAATTATATTCAGCTACGTAATAGCTTAAATTATTTACTTGTTTTATCTCGAATTTAACAAATTACTGTATTCATCAACAATATATACGCTATGTCAAACTTGTTCACATAGTACGATATATATATGTGGAGTATTTACTAATATAAAAATATTTAAATTAATTATATTAGTTTTAATGTGTGATTGTTTAATTTATAAAATCCAAAATTAAGGTGAAGTCAATATTTCAGATTTATTGGAAATGAAAGTGCCTTTGGTTTATCGTTATATTTATTTGTGCTATATATATATGTATAATTACAGTATTGTAAAATACTCATTTATTGTAATAATAATAATACAATATTGTTAACACAAAAAATATTGTAAGACATTCATAGTGTAAGACATTCATAGTGTAAAACACTCATATAAAATGCAACTGTTAGCAAAATTATATAATTATGTAATGCTCAAAGGATATATACTCACACTTTAACTAAACTCTGCTGGAAATTTGCTCGCTAATTTTTTAAGATATAAATTGTATTTATAAAGTAATTGTAATAATTTTAGGATTAAAATAAAAATTATGATATTTAAAATTACACAATATGTTTGTATTACTTCTTTATATACCTTTTATAAAACATTTAATATATCATTTATGGTTTTATTTTTGCAGAAAGCGGGTCATTTGTTCATTCAGTAATATATTATTTTTCATTATTATTGTTTTTAATTTGATAAATTTTCAATTTTTATTATATTATAGTATTTATATAAAAATTATGATATCATTACTATTTACTTTACGTGTAACAATTATATTAATATACAATTTATTATTTTTATTATATTATAGATGATCGCAAATTTGTTGGAAAAAATTGATTATGAAACACCCGTGACGTAAAATATATGTAGGTACATATAAGATAAATCTACATAATAAAATTATTCAAATTAAAGGAGTTTTTATAAAATTATTCGAGTTGCTAAAAGCTAGTAAAAACAAAATGTGTTTGTTTAGTCATTTATACTTTACCTTTAATTACAAATTCAAAATTGTGTAAAACCTGTTCGAAACCTGTGGCAATATTTATAATTAAAATGTCTTCATTTTTTGTAATTATTTAAAAGCTTTTAATGTAACAGAAATTTCTATAAGTAATCTAACATGGTAAATAAACATGCAACAATATATTGTATTTGTAAATAAATTATATAGTGATTTATTAACATGATAATACATAAATTTGAATATTAGCTATATAGATTTATGTTCCAATTATTTATACGTTAACTATCATATATTTTTACTTTTATATTATAAATAAACTATTATACCAAGTTATATAATATAACACACATTATTTTATTTTATGTAAAAAAATTGAAAATTAAAAAAAAAATTAACAAGCTAATTGGCTTTAAAGCTCCAAAATATCTATAAATCTGATTGTGTATGATTGAGATAATTTTTGAACGAGTTGAACGCTCGCTTTGTTTTAAAAAATATATATTCTGTAACAAGACTACTTGGTGATAGAAAATTTCTTCACAGTACTGCTTGGAACTGATGATTTAATGTACTAAAACTATAACTATAACTATTATTATATATTTTTTTCTTTCCAATTAATTATTTCTGTTCTCATTATGAATCTGGGGATGAATCTGTATATTAAATGTTGAATTAGGTCATATCCCTGGAAGTAAGTCAAATATTAAATAATGCAAAAAAGACATTATTATTTTGACGAGATTGACATTTTGAAACTAAATTTGTTTCTGTACGATGTTCTGTTCATAGAATGTAAGTAAGTCAAATATTGACTAACGCAAGAAGAAAAAAATTTTTTTTTGACTAGACCTATATTTTGACTTCTATAAATGTTATGTTCTTAAAGTGAACTTAGTGAAAAGGTTTTAAATGTCAAATTTTAGAAATACAGTAATTACCTGGATTGATACTACATATCCAATCTACTATCCACTATCCACTCTACTATCCACTCCACTACATATCCACTATCCACTCTACTATCCACTCTACTATCCAATCCACTACATATCCACTATCCACTCTACTATCCACTCCACTACATATCCACTATCCACTCAACTATCCACTCAACTATCCACTCTACTATCCACTCTACTATCCACTCTACTATCCACTCTACTATCCACTCTACTATCCACTCTACTAT